>CM059439.1:81177597-81370097 GCA_030390025.1 Squalus acanthias
GAGGCAGGGACGGAGTCAGGTGATGTTACGGAGTTGAAAGTAGGCGGTCTTGGTGATGGAGCGGGTCTGTGGTCGGAAGCTCATGTCAGGGTCAAGCACAACACCAAGATTGTGAACGGTCTGGCTCAGCTTAAGACAGTTGCCAGGGATGGAAACGGTGGTCAGGGATTTGGTGGAGTTACTAAGACAGGCTTGGTCAAAGATGTGGGTTTTAAGGAGCATCTTAAAAGGAAGAGAGGCAGAGAGGTTTAGGGAGGGAATTCCAGAGCTTATGGCCTCGGCAGCTGAAGGCACGGCCACCAATGGTGGAGCACAAACACAAACTCCACTATGAGCAGGTATTTAGAAGGCCCACATGAACCTTTCATTTGCAGCCAGAGACCTTCCCTCGTGTGGGCAGTGAGGTTGACACTGACGGGCTGAGGACTCGACCCACCCGCAGCCAGTAAAATCAGCAGTCAACAGTGGCAAGTGGCTCTGCTACCACCAGAGGACATCCCTGTGTGCCTCCAGTTGCAGCAGCAGTATCTGATCCACACTGGGATCTCCATTTTAGGATAAGCGCATCATCTTACTTACTTTCTGGATCTCTTGTCGTTATTCCCATGGACATAATAGCCGGGGATGCATTTGTATCTGCAGGCAGAACCGACGTCATGAGCTCCATGTTGGCACCTTGGCACCAGTAGCTTTGCATTAGCTACTGGTGGTGGCGCAGGGCATTCCACCTTGCAGTAGGCCTCAGGGAACGACCACAGGCTGTCTTCCATACACATCAGGGAGTGGTTTTCTCCTAAAGACAAAAGCCATGAATACAGTAGCGGTTTCTCCGTGTTCTTTACTCTGTCCTACAGCGTAACGTTCTAGGGCAACTGTGACAGCTTCAAGTATCAAAATTGCGCATGTCCATTAAAGACGTGATGAACGCCAGTTCCCCTGGTGGTGCTTAAAATATACTCAGTGTTTTATTTTAGGTATTAATTGTTGGCAACCCTCAGCATTTTAAAAGGTTACGACAACATCATATTTTACAAACATAAAGCCCTCGCAGCACAAAGAATTCCAAATTTGAACCACATGTTCGGAAAGGTCCCAGCATTATTTAATTGATCAATCAGAAGACGATGCTGATGAACGGTGACATTGTTTTGAGCAGTGGTTTGGCAGAATCTGACTCTTGAACAATCTCCCAAATGGTTTAACTCACCCGCTGCCGAATCCCCTCCACAAATCACATTCGCTGAGCACAGCTCCGTATTAAAAGTAAATTCTGCTGCTAAGAGGGGCACGTGATCGCTACAGGGAGAGGCGATTGCCATGCAGTGTGTGCGGGCAGCTCGCTGCAGGACCTCACCGTGCCAATGTAACCGGCCTTAAACTCCACTGAACTAATGGTTTCCCATTCAGCCGACGTGATGTGACAGATGGAGCCCCACTCTCCCAACGGAGAGCCTGTAAGTCGGGCTCTCGCAGGAGAGGACTGCGCTGTTATTGAGAGAGACATTGCCTGACAATGGAGGACTGCACTCTTACTCAGAGCGCTTTAGTATTTTAGCAATGGAGTAATGCTTCCCTATACAGAGAGTCAGCACTTCCAGCAATGGAGTGTCCAAGTTTTATTACAGATCCCCTAGTTCTAGGGGTAGAGTGCTAGACTTCTATAGTTTCAGCAATAGATTTCTAGTTCTACAGTTAGAAAGCGTGACACTCCGGCTGAAAACTGTTGGACTTCCAATCAACACAGCGACATCTCTGGTACAAATGTGCTAAATTCCCACTGGTTCTACAGGTCCAGCAGCTCAGCACCTGATCGCTATTCAGTTGGTAATGCTTGCAATAAATGGCTGGCTACATATACATAGGACCTGAAGTTCTTATAATACACAACTTTAACAATGAGGTCCCAAAAATAACCTGCAGCAAAATTCTAGGCACCCACCCAGAGAGCCTACAGCGCCACGGGACACGCATTCAGACAGTATTTAACTCCAGCAGCTCTCTAATTCAGACAGCCAATGATTAGCCTCCAGAATAAAAGGTCCTGACTCAAGGTCAAGAAAGGTTCCAACAATGCCGAGAAGGTTGGCACAGCTGAAAAAGCACAGGAGCTGACTAATAATCCAGGGAATGCGAGTTCAAATCGCAGTTTGAGAATTTGAATTCAGTTTTTAAAAAATCTGGAAATAAAAAGCTGGTATTGGTAAAAGTCATGATGTGGAGATGCCGGTGTTGGACTGGGGTGGACAAATGTGAGAAGTCGCACAACACCAGGTTATAGTCCAACAGCTTTATTTGAAATCACAAGCTTTCGGAGCGCTGCTCCTTCGTCACTCCACAAGCTTGTGATTTCAAATAAAGCTGTTGGACTATAACCTGGTGTTGTGCGACTTCTCACATTGGTAAAAGTGACCATGAAGCTGTAGGATTGTTGTTAAAAACCCAACTAGTTCACTAATATCCTTTAGGGAATGAAACCTGCTGTCCTTACCCAGTCTGGTCTATATGTAAGTTTAGCCCGACACCAATATAAACTTGCACTCATCCAAAACTCTACCGCCCGTATCCTTACTCTCACCAAGTCCTGCTCACCCATCACCCCTGTCTGTGCTCGCTGACCTACACGAGATTCTGGTCAACCAACACCTCAATTTTAAAATTCTCATTCTCATGTTCAAAGCCCTCCATGGCCTCACCCCTCCCTATCTCTGTAACCTCCTCCAGCCCTACAATCCTCCAAGATCTCGGCGCTCCTCCAATTCTGGCCTCTTGCGCATCCATGATTTTCCTTGCCCCTCCATTGGCAGCCGTGCCTTCAGCTGCCTTGGGCCCTAGGCTCTCTCTCTCCTCCTTTAAGTCGCTCCTTAAACACTACCTCTTTGACCAAGTTTTTTCTCGCGTGTCCTACGATCTCCTTGTGTGGCTCGGTGTCAAATTTTGTCCGAGAATCCTGATGTGAAGCGCCTGAGGGACGGTTTACTACATTAAAGGTGCTCTATAAATGCAAGTTGTTGTTGGCTCTTAACTGTGCTCTAAAGTGGCTGAGCAAACCACTCTGTTGTATCAAACCCATCCAGCAGTTCAAGAAGAAAGCCCACTGTCACCTTCTCAAGGGCAACTAGGGATGGACAATAAATGCCGGCTTTGTCAGTGATACCCACATCCCGAGAATGAATAAATTTTAAAAAAAAATGTTTTTTTAACCCCATGCCACCGAAGGGGTTAGGCACTGCAGAGCCAAAGGCCAAGTATAGAAAGTTCAATACAGAAAACCTGGAGGAGGTTGCAAAAGACACAGGAGGCACAACCACTGAATCTGGTAAATCCCAGCCTAATGCAAGTGTCGCATATATGTGTTTGCTCAATGTCAATAAAGGGCCAGAAATTCGGGTCTCCACGGGTGAGTACGCGCTGTGTACTCACCCCTAGACCCAACGAAAGTGCCGGTTTCGCGCATGCACTGTGCATGCGCTGGAAACCGGAACTTCCGTTCCCCTGAAGGAAGGGGTTCAGAGGTCGAACACGTGCGCCGGAGAGGCAGCGCGCACGCAGCGAACTTCGTTTTTTTTTCCAGGTTTCTCCGTGAGGGTAAGTACGGAGAAGCTGCGCGGGGAAAAAGGAGGCGCAAGGCCTGCTTTTAACAAGGTAAGTGGTGAATTAAGTAGAATTTAAACATTTTTTCAACAGGTTTATCTTTTTTACATACTTTAAAGAAAGGTAAGTTTAATTTTAGCACCGTTAAAAAGTGTCATTAATTTTTCAAAAATTTTAATTTTTGTTTAAAGTAGTTAATTTATGTAATTTATAGTTATTTTAAAAATGTGATTTTTTTTTTAATTATTTGAAGTTTTAGTGAGGTTTTGGGGCTGATCTCTATTCATAGATTTAACAGGTCTTCCTGTCAAAATCTATGAATGAAGGTTCCCTGCTCCGATTGGCTCTCCATGGCTCACGTGATCCCAGGGGATGCTTCGAACTAACTGCGCCCCTGGGATACGCAAGCACTGCACGCCGGCAGCTGCAGGAGGCCCAGGAGCCGAAGTCCACGCGGGCCCGAAGCACAACGGCAGGCGCGGTATGTAAGTACGCGCGTGATTCTTGCACCCGTGGGAAGCCGGAGAGCCGAATTTCTGGCCCAATATAAATGTTACATTCAGTGCACATATCAGTGCAGGTGGTATGTAACTTCCTGTAAATTTATTTTCTGTTGAGGTACATCTGCTCTTCATCGCGAACCTGGACCATCAGGAAGGAGAGCCCACACAACCCAACACAAGCACCACTGCAATGGACACTAGCACGAGTCAGACACCAGGGGGGAGAAATTCGGTATCGCCCGTTTAGGGCGCAATTATCGGCCGGGCGCAATGTTTAGCGCCTGGCGCTAATTATCACCTCCGACTGCAAACTTGGCTTCTATCGCCCCTGGAGGTGATTGGAACGCTAAATCAGGCGCTACACACCTCTCTTAAGGTGCTAACGCTGAGGAGCGAGGCGCTACCTCAGAGCGCTGGCGAAGCTCATGTGATGTTAGTCAGCAATGGAACACAGACACACTGGCGCCGGCCAGTTCCTAAAGGGGAGGGTTGATCTTCCTCTCCATCCACACCCTGCTCATTGCAGCCTTGAATCTCGGCCTGGAGAGACCTGTACATCAAATCTGCTGGAAAGAACAATGGAGAAGCCCAGGGAAAGAGCTCAGAGTGCAGCCCCCATAGTCTTTTCTAAATCGATGCAAGGAAGGTCAAATCAAAATGAACCTGCAAAGTGCTGCTCAGTACCCAAAACTCCTTCACACAGCGTTGAATCTCTCCAGAAGTCTCTCTCTCTCTCTCTCAGAATGCTTGGTGCAAAAATGTCGCCGACAAAAAAAGACAGGAAGCGGTCGCCTTTAAATAGCGCTCCCCCAGTCCCTTCCCGACTGCAAAACATTCCCCTCAACCTGTCATTGCTAGTGGCAGGCGGAAAGGGAGGGGGCGCCACTCAATATCCGGTCTGTGGCGCTACCGGGGCATTGCGCACTCGACTGACGTCACGATCTGCAGGTGCAGGAGATCGTGGCGGTAGTGTTTAGCGCCGCTGCAAAATGTCTGGTCAATTTCGCCAGTGGTGCAAACATCGCCGCGCCCGGGCGCTAGTTGCTTTGCGCCACATTAGTGCCCTCTGAGGGCAATAACAGGAGGCGCATAGCAACCAAATTTTTCCCCCTAGCAGTGCAAGGCATAAAGATGGAGTTAAGATACAGATCAGCCATGACCTAAGTGAATGGCAGAACTGGCTCGAGGGGCTTAATGACCTCCTCCGGTTCCTATGCATCAGCTCCCCGCCAGCTTCACCTGGAGCAAAGGAGGTAGTACGAAGGTCAAATGAGAGGTCACACAGCTGTCATAGACCTCAGGTGCATGTGGAGGAATAGGTAGGTGAAGAGATCAGTGCAGATACTCTGAAGGTGGGTGTTGGATCAGCATCAGGATACATTTAATACCAATGTTAAATTCTAGCCTTCCTCTTTTCAAGTCTTGATAGTCTATTTGGGGCTTTTGAAGGGACAAGACATCTTACGTAATCTTCAAAATGAATCTGTCTAAAACTATCAAAGATTCTTAACTAGACAGGTGCTTCTGTGTTGTAAAAATAAATAATATAGAAAAGTTAATTATTATTTAGTTTAATATAGGAGTTGACAATTATTTGTTATTTTCTACCACAATGAAGAGCTAGCTAAGCTTAACTACTATAAAAATATATGCTGTGTTATCATTTGATTGAGTGTAGTTATTCAGTCATCTTCCAAAGACAAAGAGGATCCCGTAAAGGAATGGCATAGAACCAATTGCTGAACTAATCTAAAACAAAGGTTGTCTGTTCAAACTAAATAAGGGGGGAGAGGGTCCCAGTGGAGAGGAATCTAGAATGCTAAAGAGAAAAGACAAGGAAGCAGTGCAGGAAAGTGATTGGGGTAAGGATAATCAGATTGTGTCAAGAAGGGACAGAGCGTACAAACAAAAGAGTGCACTAACAAATAGGGTCCGGGTCAGAAAAAATGGCAAGACAAATAGGGCCATAGTACAAAAAAATGTTAAGATATCTAAAAATGTTAAAAAGACAAATCTAAAGGCACTGTATCTGAATGCATGAAGCATTCGTAATAAGGTAGATGAATGAACAGCACAAATAGATGAAAACGGATACGATATAATTGCGATTACGGAGACATGGCTGCAGGGTGACCAAGGCTGGGAGCTGAATATCCAAGGATATTCAATATTTAGGAAGGACAGGCAAAAAGGAAAAGGAGGTGGGGTGGCGTTGTTAGTAAAGGGTGAAATCAGAGCAATAGTGAGAAAGGATATTGGCTCAGAAAATCAAGATGTAGAATCAGTCTGGGTGGAGCTAAGAAGCACCAAAGGGCAGAAAACATTGGTGAGAGTTGTCTATAGGCCTCCAAACTGTAGTGGTAATGTAGGGGATGGCATCAAACAGGAAATTAGAGATGCACGTAACAAGGGTACTACAGTCATGGGTGACTTTAATCTACATAGAGACTCGCCAAACCAAATTAGCAATAATACTGTGGAGGATGAATTCCTGGAGTGTGTACGAGATAGTTTTTGGACCAGTACGTTGAGGAGCCAACTACGGAACAGGCTATCCTAGATTGGGTATTGTGCAATGAGAAGGGGTTAATTAACAATCTTGTTGTGTGGGGTCCTTTAGGGAAGAGTGACCATAACATGATATAATTCTTCATTAAGATGGAAAGTGAAGTCGTCCAATCCGAAACTAGGGTCCTAAATCTAAACAAAGGAAACTACGAAGGTATGAGGAGGGAGCTTCATTAAAAGGCATGATGGTGGATAGGCAATGGCTAACATTTAAGGAACGAATTCATGAATTGCAACAGTTATACATTCCTTTCTGGCGCAAAAACACAAAAGGAAAAGCGGCCCAACCATGGCTAACAAAAGAAATTAAGGATAGTATTAGATCCAAAGAGGAGTCATATAAAGTTGCCAGAAAAAGTAGCAAGTCTGTGGATTGGGAGCAGTTTAGAATTCAGCAAAAAATGACCAAGAGATTGATTAAGAGGGGAAAAATAGAGTATGAGAGTAAACTTGCAAGGAACATAAAAGCAGACTGTAAAAGCTTCTACAAGTATGTAAAAAGAAAAAGATTAGTGAAGACAAATGTAGGTCCCTTACAATCAGAAACGGGAGAATTTATAATGGGGAACAAGGAAATGGCAGAGCAATTGAACAAATACTTTGGTTCTGTCGTCACGGTAGAGGACACAAATAACTTCCCAGAAATGCTAAGGAACCAAGGGGGGAAAATTCGGTTGGTTTGCGCCTCCCGTTAGCGCCTTAAGAGGGCGCTAATGTGGCGCAAAGCAACTTGCACCCGTGCGCGGCGATATTTGCGCCGCTCACGAAATTGACTGGATATTTTGCGGCAGTGCTAAACACTACCACCACGATCTCCTGCGCCCACAGATCGTGACATCAGTCGAATGTGTAGCGCCCCGGACCGGATATTGAGTGGCGCCCCCTGTCTTACTGCCTGCTGCTAGCAACGACAGGTTGAGGGGAGCGTTTTGCAGTCGGGAAGGAACTGGGGGAGCGCCATTTAAAGGCGACCGCTTCCTGCCTTTTTTTGTCTGCGAAATTTTTTCACCACGCATTCTGAGTGAGAGAGAGAGACTGCAGGAGATATTCAAAGCTGTGCTGAGGAGTTTTGGGTACTGAGCAGCACTTTGCAGGTTCTTTTTTATTTGATCTTCCTTGCATCGATTTAGAAGAGAGTGTGGGGGCTGCACTCTGAGCTCTTTCCCTGGGCCACTCCATTGTTCTTTCCAGCAGATTTGATGTACAGGTCTCTCCAGGCCTAGATTCAAGGCTGCAATGAGCAGGGTGTGGATGGAGAGCAAGATCGATCCAATCCCCTTTAAGAACTGGCCGGCGACAGTGTGTCTGTGTTCCATTGCTGACTGACATCACATGAGCTTCGCCAGCGCTCTGAGTTAGCGCCTCGCTCCTCGGCCTTTGCGCCTTAAGACAGGTGTGCAGCGCCTGATTTAGTGTTCCAATCACCTCCAGGGGCGATAAAAGCCAAGTTTGCAGTCGGAGGCGATAATTAGCGCCAGGCGCTAAACTTTGCGCCCGGCCGATAATTGCGTCCCAAATGGGGCGATACTGAATTTCTCCCCCCAAGAGTCTAGTGAGAAGGAGGAATTAAAGGATATTAGTATTAGTAAAAAAATAGTGTAGGAGAAATTAATGGGACTGAAAGCTGATAAATCCCCAGGGCCTGATAATCTGCATCCCAGAGTAGTAAAAGAGGTAGTCATGGAAATAGTGGATGCATTGTTTGTCATCTTCCAAAATTCTATAGATTATGGAACAGTTCCTGCAGATTGGAAGGTGGCAAATGTAACCCCACTTTTTAAAAAAAGAGGGAAGAGAGAAAACAGGGAACTACAGACCGGTTAGCCTAACATCAGTAGTAGGGAAAATGCTAGAGTCTATTATAAAGGATGTGATAACAGGACACTTGGAACATATCAATGGGATTAGACAAAGTCAACATGGATTTATGAAAGGGAAATCATGTTTGACAAACCTACTGGAGTTTTTTGAGGATGTAACTGGTAGAATAGATAAGGGAGAACCAGTGGATGTGGTGTATTTGGATTTTCAGAAGGCCTTTGGTAAAGTCCCACATAAGAGGTTAGTGTGCAAAATTAAAGCACATGGGATTGGAGGTAGTATACTGGCATGGATTGAAAATTGGTTAACAGACAGGAAACAGAGAGTAGGAATAAATGGGGCTTTTTTGGGGTAGCAGGCGGTGACTAGTGGGGTGCCGCAGGGATCAGTGCTTGAGCCCCAGCTATTCACAATATATATCAATGATTTGGATGAGGGAACCAAATGTAATATTTCCAAGTTTGCTGATGACACAAAACTAGGTGGGATTGTGAGTTGTGAGGAGGATGCAAAGAGACTTCAAGGCGATTTAGACAAGTTGAGTGAGTGGGAAAATACATGGCAGATGCAGTATGACGTGGATAAATGTGAAGTTATCCACTTCGGTAGGAAAAACAGAAAGGTAGAGTATTATTTAAATGGTGATAGATTGGGAAATGTTGATGTACAAAGGGACCTGGGTGTCCTTGTACACCAGTCACTGAAAGTAAACATACAGGTGCAGCAAGCAGTTAGGAAGGCAAATGGTGTGTTGGCCTTCATTGCAAGAGGATTTGAGTACAGGAGCAAGGATGTCTTACTACAGTTATACAGGGCCTTGGTGAGACCACACCTGGAGTACTGTGTGCAATTCTGTTCTCCTTACCTAAGAAAGAATATACTTGCCACAGAGGGAGTGCAGCGAAGGTTCACCAGACTGATTCCTGGGATGGCAGGACTGTCGTATGAGAGGTTAGGTCGACTAGGCCTGTATTCACTAGAGTTTAGAAGAATGAGAGGGGATCTCATAGAAACGTATAAAATTCTATCAGGGCTAGACAGACTGGATGCAGGGAGGATGTTTCCCCTGGCTGGGGGATCTAGAACGAGGGCTCACAGTCTCAGGATAAGGGGTAGGACATTTAGGACTGAGATGAGGAGAAATTTCTTCACTCAGAGGGTGGTGAATCTGTGGAATTCTCTACCACAGAAGGCTGTGGAGGCCAAGTCACTGAATATATTTAAGAAGGAGATAGATAGATTTCTAGACACAAAAGGCGTCAAGGGGTATGGGGAGAGAGCGGGAATATGGTATTTAGATAGAGGATCAGCCATGATCATATTGAATGATAACAGGGCAAGTCTATGTTTTCTATTACTTCAGGCATGAAACATATCTAGATAACAGGGCAAGTAAAAACTCTCTGCTCTTTGGAGAACAATCCCAGCTTCTCTAGTCTTTCCACATAACTGAAGTCCCTCATCTCTGGTATCATTCTGGTAAACCACCTCTGCACCTTCTCCAAGGCCTTGACATTCTTCCTGAAGTGTGGTGCCCAGAATTGAACACAATACTTCAGCTGAGGCCCAACCAGTGATTTATAAAGGTTTAGCATAACGTTCTTGCTTAGTTAGGACTTCTTCATAAGATCCATCATGTTGATTATGAAGAATGAATTCAAATCATTCACATCAACGCTCTTCCATGCACATAAATGTGATGAAGATCATCAAAATGTCTCTGGTCAAAAAATTCAGATGTAAATGGGTTTCATATGTTTTGAGTGTCTGATCATTCTCAGTTAGACAGTACAGCTGTACAAAACCAAGAGCAATGGTTGACACATCCAGCTGCAGTACTGGCAGGGTAGAACATTCATGAGCAGCAAAGTCTGCCTGTCAAGGATTTCTTCAGAGGGATGGACTTTCACATGTGTGAAGCTGTAATGGAAGTAGAGGGGTTATGGTAGTGTGGTGGCTATGTTACTGGACTAGTAATCTAGAGGCCTGGGCTAAATAATCCAAGGAATGTGAGTTCAAATCCCACCATGGCAGTTTCAGAACTTGAATTCAGTTAAAATTATCTGGAAATAAAAAACTGGCATCAGTAAAAGTGACCATGAAGCTGTTGTTTTATCAAGAGCTTAACCGGTTCACCAATATTCTTGGGGAAGGAAACCTGCCGTCCTTACCCGGTCTGGCCCATATCTGACTCCAGTCCCACACCAACGTGGTTGACTCTTAACTGTGGCCTAGCCACTCAGTTATATAAAACCTCTGCAAAGAATTGCAGCAGATCAAGAAGGTGGTTCACCACCACCCTCTTAGGACAACTAGGGAAGGGCAATAAATGCCGGCCTTGCCAGCGACGCCCACATCCCGAGAATTAATTTTTTTAAATCTAGGTTAAAACTTGAGATCAGAAGCTTTGTTGGAAGTGCTGCCCTTTGGATGAAATGTTAAATCAAGTCTGCCATTCTCAGGTGGCTGCTTAAGATCTATTTCTCATAAGAACAAGGAGCTTTTCTGGTATCCTGGCCAATATTTATACTTCAAGCAACACTAGCAAAATAGAATAACTGTTTTTATGTCATTTTATTACATTTGTGGGACTTTGATATGTGCAAATTGGCTGCTACATTTGCCTGCAAAATGACAGTGACTACACTTCAAAAGCAGTTAATTTGCTATGAAGCACCTTGAAACATCCTGAAGATGTGAGGGGTGCTACTGTATATAAATGCAAGTTCTTCTCTTCTTCCCTTCCCAATCCCCTGCACATCTTCTGCCTTCAAACTCTTCCCATGCCTTGTTCTTCATTCCCCATGAAGCATTAGTTATCCCTTGACTTTAGCTCATTGTTCTACTTCTACACACCACCATGGCAACATGCACAGATCCCAGATGCAACCACACTGTATATTGTGGAATTACATCTGGTCAGACTGGGACCCAAGATCTAATTTGCATCTTATTTAAATAGAAAATAAAAACATTAATAACAATTACACTTCCATCGTACTCAAGTACAGAAAGAAGCCTCATAGCACTTCTAAACTATTAGGATGGTATAGGATGAACTAGATAGACTGTTATCTTTATTTCATCTAGTAATTCCAATGTTCCTAATAATTCTGTTTTGGATGGGGGGAAAAAACTTTTGTACTATCCCATACACGCCAATCTAGAAAACTCGCAAAAACTGGTGAACTTCAAAAAAGCTGACAAGTGAAAATACAACATACAACTGAAAATTAGTCCTGAATAAAGCTCTGCGACCAAGATTATTGCTTCAAGGAGACGTAATAAGTTACATTTCTTTTTATTGCAGAATTTCTACCGCTGTATTGGGATCCATATAAATTTTGGATTTTTTTTGTCTTCTTATTGAAAGCCGTCCCCAATTGTGCATAATTACTGCCTTCCCTGCATGCATCTTTGCATAGTCGCATTCGCTCAAACCGTGAGCAATGCCACGGGACTTGAACTAGTTAAATTAGAAAAACTCAACATAATCCAAAATTGGTGGGTCTTGTGAAACAAATAAGCATGCAAAAAAGTGTTGCATTGTATTGAAAGAAAAATGCTATTCATGGAATCATAGAATGGTTACAGCACAGAAGGAGGCCATTTGGCCCGTCAAGCCCTGCCAGCTCTCTGCAAGAGCACTTCAGCTAGTCCCACTCCCCTGCCCTTTCCCTGTAGCCCTGCAAATTTTTTTCTTTCAGGTACTTATCCAATTCCCTTTTGAAAGCCACGATTGAATCTGCCTCCACCACCTTGTCAGGCAGTGCATTCCAGATCATAATCACTTGCTGCGTAAAAAAGTATTTCCTCATGTTGCCTTTGGTTCTTTTGCCAATCACCTTAAATCTGTGTCCTCTGGTTCTTAACCCTTCCACCAATGGGAACAGTTTCTCTCGATCTACTCTGTCTAGACCCCTCGTGATTTTGAACACCTCTATCAAATCTCCTCTCAACCTTCTCTGTTCTAAGGAGAATAACCCCAGCTTCTCCAGTCTATCCACGTCACTGAAGTCACTCATCCCTGCCACCATTCTTGTAAATCTTTTCTGCACCCTCGTTAAGGCCGTCACATCCTTCCTAAAATGCGGTGCCCAGAATTGGACTCAATACTCCAGTTGAGGCCAAACCAGTGTTTTATAAAGGTTCATCATAACTTCCTTGCTTTTATACTCTATGCCTCTCTTTATGAAGCTCAGGATCCCGTATGCTTTTTAACCACTTTCTCAACCTGGCCTGCCACCTTCAACGATTGAAAAGAAACCATATTCTGTAACCATGATGTTAGTCTGCGCTTTGAACAATTTTGGAATCAAATAATCCGGGAGTTTATTTACCGTACTATTAATATTTTATCAGAGGCTGAGGGCCACATTCACTAAGCTTTTACCTTTAAAATACACCATGTCACTGTTATCTGCAGCTGAATCTCTCCAATTTCCATCTCAGTTTCCTTTTAACTTTTGGTGCAACCTCACATTTTTGAGAAAATTCATTTATTGCGGCCATTTGACCTCTGCTCTTTCTATTAAATTGCTGCCCATGCACTATGCCTAAATATTTATTCACACAAACCTTGATTTGAAGGGTTTTCTCTAAAGAGAAACTGTTTCCAATGACAGAAAGGTCAGTAACCAGAGGGCACAGATTTAAGGTAATTGGCAAAAGAACTAGAGGTGAGATGAGGAGAATCTTTTTATGCAGTGAGTTATGATGATCTCGAATGGACTGCCTGAAAGGGTGGTGGAAGCAGATTCAATAGTACCTTTCAAAAGGGAATTGGTTAAATACTTGAAGGGGAAACTTTTGCAGGACTATGGGGAAAGGGACTAATTGGATAGCTCCTTCGAAGAGCTGGCCGAGGCACGATGGACCGAATGGCCTCCTTCTGTGCTGTATCACTGTATGATTCTATAAAGTTGAGGAATACATGCTGGCACTGTAATTCATTGCCACACAGATATTGGGGAAAGGGTACATATTCAGCTCATCGCACTGTGTGGCAATTATGCACTTAAAAATCAGACCTCAGTTTCTGTTCGGAATGAAAATGATTTTCCCAAGCAGAGCTGTTACACAGATTGGTCTTGTCGTAAATTTGCTAACTGGTGAATGTTATAAGATCCCTTTTCAAGTTGTGATTACGGTTAATGGTATTTTTGTTGAGAGAAAGCTTGGCCAACTAAAGCACTCACTGAGTAAACAGAAAGAGCAAACTTGGTAAATAAATCCCAGCTGTTTAGAAAAGTGGCTGCTGCAAAATAAAACTCCAAACAAACATTACTTCTTGTATAAATTGGTATTTATATTACCACCCTGACTTTTTACATGTTTTGAATCAATCGACAAAAACAAGTAATGGTGTTTTATAGAGTAAAGTAATAGAAACACAATCTACCTACACACACTACTGTAGATGGCGGTCCACCAGCAGAGCCAACACACCACATGTATAGTCTGCATCTCAGGGTTTACCTTCATCCCCGTGCCATAGCTGCATCCAGTGGGCATGAGTTAGGGGGATCACTTCACAGCACCTGCCACAGAAGAGGTGTATCGTGCAAGATCTGGTGGGGGCGAATTACAGTCCCGAAAATTGCCCAACATTAAAGGGCTGTGAAGTCACACGAATGGCCACTGAAAAACCTGACCGCTTGCGCAAATCGCAAGCCATTGTCGACTATCCTGTACGCTATAGGAACAGGAGTCAGCCATTCAGCTCCACAAGCCTGTTCCGCCATTTAATTCGATCATGGCTGATTTGTATCTTAACTTCAGTTACCCGCCATGGTTCCGTATCCCTTAATACCCCTGTCTACCAAAAATTTATCAATCTCAGTTTTGACATTTTCAATTGACCCCTAGCCTCAACAGCTTCTTGGGGGAAGAGAGTTCCAGGTTTCCACTACCCTTTGTGTGTAGTATTGCTTCCTGGCATCACGGCTGAACGGCCTAGCCCTAATTTTAGAGTTATTCCCCTTGTTATGGACTCGCCCACCCAAGAAATAGTTTGTCTCCCTCTACCCTATCAAATCCTATTAAACACCTCAATTAGATCATCCCTTAATCTTCTATAATCAAGGAATACAAGCCTAGTCTATGCAACCTGTCCTCATAATTTAACCCTTTTAGCTCCGGTATCATTCTGGTGAAGCTGCGCATCACCCCTTCCAAGGCCAACAGCTCCTTCCTGAGGTGCGGTGCCTGGAACTGAACCCAGTACTCCAGATGGGGTCTAACCAGAGCTCTGTACAGCTGTATTATAACTTCCACCCCTTTGTATTCCAGCCCTATTGAGATAAAGGCCAACATTCCATTAGCTTATTTAATTAACAACAGAAAACGCTGGAAAAACTCAGCAGGCCAGGCAGCATCCGTGGAGAGAGAAACAGAGTTAACGTTTCAGGTCGAAGACCTTTCGTCAGAACTGGAACAAAGCAGGAAATGGAATAGATTTTAAAGCAAGTTTAGAGGCTGGGAAAAGGGGGAGGGGATGAAAGAACAAAAGGGAAGGTCAGTGAGAGGATAGAAAGCAGGAGAGATTAAGAGACATTAAGAGATATTCAAGGCAAGAGGAGGTGGTAATGGGACAGGTTGAGGAACAAAGGATGGCTCTAGATGAGGTGTGAATTGCGCTGGCAGAATGAAAGATTATTTAATTATTTTTTGTACCTGTCCAGTAGTTTTTAGTGATTTCTGCACTTGGACCCCAAAATCTCTGCTCATCCATAGTTTCTAGCTTCTCGCCATTTAGGAAATACTCTGATCTATCTTTCTTAGATCCAAAGTGGATGACCTCACACATTCCCACATTGAGCTCCATCTGCCACAGTTTTGCCCACTCACTTAATCTGTCAATGACCCTTTGCAACTTTCTGCTCCATCTACACTACCTGCTGTGCCACCTAACTTAGTGTCATCAGCAAACTTGGATATACGGCTCTCTATTCCTTCATCAAAGTCATTTATAAATATTGTGAAAAGCTGAGGCCCCAGTACAGATGCCTGGGGGACACCACTAGTCACTCCCTGCCAAGAGACTACGTCACCATTACCCCTGCTCTCGGTCTCCTACCTCCGAGTCCAATTTCCTATCCAAGCCAATAGGTTGCCTCCATATTTACTGCTGTAGTGTGTGACACTACACTGTACAACTTAAAGTTACAATATCTTATGTAAGAACATCAACGTCACACTCCCCATTCTTTGCAGATAGTATGAACAGTTAGATTGTCTTTCTCTGTCCAACAACTACAAACAACGAATACACCAAGATATATCTCAATCGGGTTTTAAATAAATTAGTCAGACTGACTGCCAACTAGAATGTGTTTTCAACATGCTCCACCATAGGAGAGTATAGGTTTGTAATCGGGATATATTAAACCATTTTCACCTGTTCTGAACCCTCGAACTACAGAGCTCACCCTCATCAGCAACTCTTGCTTGGATCACTCAGTACAGTTCCCACTGTTTTAACAACAGAGGATCACACTACAGATTGTACACTGAGAGAGATCTACTCATGTTAAACTCACAAGCAGCTTGTACATTGTCAGGGGTGTTATAGGGTCCCCGTGTCAGGGGTGCTCGGCCCTAGGTTACCCCGTCAATGATTCGGCTTGGCAATCCCAATTGGGTACAACAAGGCTTTATTGTAACAGTAGCATAATCAGTCATACACACAGCATTCAAGCAACAATTAACAGAATCAAGGTCATTATCACCCCAGTCCGAGGCTCTGGACAGCAGCGCAGTGTGGCAGGTCTTGTTCAGATCTGCTGTGTTTTGTTCTGTTCGCGCTCTTTCATTTACACCCCTTTCTTTATAGCTCTGGAGCAAACGCATGCTTTTGCATCAGCCGAAACTGATCACACACAGCCTGATTGGGTCCACTCTGTCTAGCTTCAACCAGCCATTACCTTACAAATACTACTGTGTCCTTGTTTGCCTAGAATTAGGCGTGACCTCCCTCCAATCAACTATTTAAGTTGTTAACAGTTAACGAGGGTAAGGCCATCTAACTGTGATTTAAAAGAGTTAATTCATTATATTTCAATGGTATTAAAATTGTTACTTCATCATATTTCAACAGTCCCCAACTTGAGGGAGAAGAACTTCTTCTTATACATCACTATTATCATTCCATTAATAAAGCTGCCATTTCATGTCTAACTACTTTCTTATTTAAGTGTTTTGTAACACCTCTAAGCCAACAGACTAAAATTATCAAAACCCCCAGTACTACAATCTGAGTGACAATTAAAGATTGAGATAACAGGCGGTACCACAGATGCTGCCCTGCTATACACTGTCTCCCACCATGAGTGTTTTCCTACTTGTTGGATTTGTCGCTCAGTCCTGAAGCATGTATAAGTGTTTTAGGCTATGTCTTACAAGGAGTATCTGCTTATGTTAATATTCAGCACAACACTGCAGCTTGTACAGTTGGAGCATCTACTTATGTTAACCTTTGGCATTGCAGTATCATACTACACATCTTACATTTGTAATGCATCAGTTTAGAGTTTGCCAATTTAGAGATGTTCCTTTAACACCAGTAAGGGCTGTATTAAAGTTGCAATTAGGTAGCTGGTTAGATCCAGACTAGAAAATGCAATTAGTTTGCAAGACAGAGTCTGTAAGCTTGCAGGAGCTGCTAAGTCCTGCTCAAGTAAAATTGTTTTACAGTTTAACATAATTTGTTGGCATTCAACAGAATGTAGGCAAATGTTTAGGGAGGTGGTTCAGGGCCAGAAAGCTAGGAGTAGGTGTAAATGGATCTCATCTCTGATTGGCAGGATGTGGGTACTTGTAGGTCCCAGGGATCTGTGCTGAGACTGTTTTTTTCCCCATTGATATAATGGACAAAGGCATGGGGAATGAGATGATGATACTAAATTAGGAGGCATGGAAAACTATGAGTAAGATTGCAGGGGACCATAGGCAAGTTAGCAAGGTGGGCAGATAAATGGCAGATGCCGTTCAATGGAGAGAGATGTGAAGTAGTACATTCTGTGAAAAAAGAATAGTGAAAGAAATATACAATAAATGGTAAGATTCTTGACAGAGGCCATAAAAAGGCAAATGGGATTCTTAGTTTTAAATAAAGGGACATTCAATATTAAAGCAAGTATGTGCTGTTAAAAATGTACAATAAATTGATTAGGCCATAGTTGGAACATTGCATGCAATTCTAAGCATCCTACTACAGGAAAGATATTAGAGCCGTGGAAAGGGTACAGCAAAGAATCACGGGAGTGATACCAGGAATAAGGAACCAGTTAGGAAGAAAGGCTTGGAAAATTGAAGCTTTTTCACTGAAACAGAGAAGGTTAAAGGGAGATTTAATAGAGGATTTCAAAATTCTGAAAGCTTTCCAGAGGGCAAATAATGAAAGACCGTCTCCTCTGGTTGTCAAATTAGTAATAGGGGAAGGGGTAGACTCAGGATCATCACTAGAAGATTAAAGGGGAAGTGAGAAAAGTTATTTTTACATCGAAGGTTATTATGAGATGGAGTGCTTTACCATAAGTGGCTAATAAGGCAGAAACTATATCGTTTAAAAGGAAATTGGATAAGTATTTGCAAAGGAAGAATATAAAAGGATGTGGGGAAAGGGCTGGGAAAGGGGATGAGAATAGACAGCTCCATTTGAAGAGCTAGCATCAGCACATACCTGATGGACTGAATGACCTCCAATTTTTTACAAAAATACTGCATTTTTTATGACCCTATGAATGTTTGATTATAACGAACCTGAAAGCAAGTTCACCACGAGAACACACTATTAGAGTAACATCCTGCCTTAAAGTGTCAGTACTGTGCACATCCACTTCTGCCAGTCTCTCCACAACAAAAAACAGTTGAATGCCTGGTTTTCTACATAATTTAGAGCATGCTAACAAAATAGTCAGGTAAAATGGTTTTGAAATGCGATTTCTGAGAATGTGATTTCATTAATTACAGAATAAAAACAAATATTTTCCTCAATTTTGTTAATTGAGGAATTTCATTCCCTTAATGTGTGTTTCCCTTCTCTCACTTCGGAGTCCTTTTCAGGGTTACTTCTTGCCTGATAACCCATTCCTCTCCTGAAAGTACTGACTGATGTACGATTATGGTCCCATAGGCATCTGTTGACCGCCAGTGTCTTGCCCAGGTGGCCTTTCGTTATGTATGTCCTAGATATGGAGTATCAGATGGCTATTTGACCGCATGGAGCATCACATCACATCCAAGCCTGATTCTGTCCTGGGCTGACGTCCATACATGCTCACTTTCCAGCAGGGGTCACTGGACAGCCAATTAAGAGCCGGCTCGCTGGCTTATCTTTCCCCACCATAGTCCAAGTTTGGTGCTCGTACTGCAACCTGAGATCAGGTAACTCGACAGAGCTGGGATCGAACCTGGAACCTCCTGTCTCCTTCAGCTACACATTGAGCAGCGGCTTTTCCAACCGAGCATCGTTAGGGGGGGGGGGGGGGGGGGGGTGACTTTTGTCTGCTTTCTTTCCAATATATTTACACAAAGGCAAATCACATTTAGATTTCAGCTCTCTCTTTTCAAAAGCTCTCCTTATTTGAAGCAAAACACTGAATGATTGTGTTATTGTACCTTGCAGTTTAGCTGGTGGATTGCAGGAAAAGATGCATCGCTTTCCAAAAGTGGTGCCTTCAGGGCAAAAGAAGCTGGCATGGTAAACATGTGACTGGTCAGGAATTCCACAGTCAATGGGGTCGCAGGTCACAGTTCTGTCCCATTTTCCATACTTGCAAATGAGGGAAACCTCTGTCTGAAGGACCAAAGTGAAAAAGGTATTTTAATTGTTATGGCCAGTAACACTTGTAAGAAGCATTAGTACAGAATGTTCTGGAGATTTTTTTAATCCAATAATCCAAAAGCTCATATTCAAAAGAGCCTGAGGGGATACAAGTACAACATTAATAACTCTCAAGCAAGATAAAACTAAACATATGGAATAGCCTCCTATCAAAAGTAATTATTGCTTTCTTAACTCCTTTAGAATGAGCTGAGCCAGTATTATTTGGCTAGACTGAGACTGATTATAAGGCACAGATTATCAAATATTCCATGGAACACTACAGGTCCAGTCCTATTGGAAAAGTAACAGTGCCAACTGTGAATGCAACCAGGCAACATTGGATAATATAGACTGCACATCATATCCTGGACTTCTTGTTCAAGTGCATTTGGTGGCTTAGGATGGCTTCAAACCCAAGAGCATAATGATCTATTTAACCCTGTTCATCTCTGGCCTTCTGACTTTTCCCAAAATACTGCCCTGAAAACGCAATTTCCCTACTCTTTCTACACCGATAGAGACTGAAAGAATGCGGCTTAGCTGGGTCAATAGCAGAGTCTTCAAGTTGTGATATTGAACTATTCTCACTGCCGGGGATCACCGTGTCCTTTGGTAGCATTCTCGCATTTCCCTCTTACCTGTTGTGAGGAAAGCAGAGATGTTACAGGAAGAATGACAGGGAGATAAACATCTGGAACATAGGACCAGGAGGAGGCCATTCAGCCCCTCGAGCCTGTTTCGCCATTCAATGAGATCATGGCTGATCTGTATCTTAACTCCATCCATCTGCCTTGGCTCCATAACCCTCAATACCCTTGATAAACAAAAATCTAACAATCTTAGTTTTGAAATTTTCAATTGCTCCCCCCCCCCCGCTGCCTCGACTGTTTTTTGGGGCAAGAGTTCCAGATTTCCACTACCCTTGCTGAACAGCCTAGCTCTAATTTTAAGGTTATGCCTCCTTGTTCTGGACTCCCCCATCTGAAGAAAGGTTTCTCTCTATTTACCCGGGCAAATCCTTTAATCATCTTAAACACCTCAATTACATCACCCCTTAATCTTCTATACTCAAGGAATACAAGCCTCTAAATGGGGTCTAACCAGAGCTTTATATTCTATTAGCCTTTTAAATTTTTGTACCTGTCCACTAGCTTTTAGTGATTTCTGTACTTGTATAGAATTCCAATGGGCCGTGGCTTCTCATTGGTAAAAATTCCAATGGGCCTCACCACTTCCTATACAATCTCATTGTGTAGGATTGCAATGACCAAACCATTTCTTATTAACTTTCATTATACGGAATTCCAATGGACCATCCACCTTCCTAATGAATCCTATTATATCAAATGCCGAAAACAACATTAAATGTTCCACCACGACTGTGTTAAACATTTCACGTAGTAAAGATAGTGCATTTTCAAATTCTAAACACTTTTGTGTAAAAGCATAGAAGATAGGAGCAGGAGTAGGCCATTCAGCCCCTCGAGCCTGCTCCGCCATTTAATGAGATCATGGCTGATCATCCAAATTCAGTACCCTGTCCCTGCTTTCTCCCCATATCCCTTGATCCCTTTAGCCTTAAGAAATATATCTACCTCCTTCTTGAATATATTTAATGAATTGGCCTCAACTGCCTTCTGTGGTAGAGAATTCCACAGGTTCACCACCCTCTGGGTGAAGAAATTCCTCCTCATCTCAGTCCTAAATGGCTTACCCCTTATCCTTAGACTGTGACCTCTGGTTCTGGACTCCCCTGCCATCGGGAACATCCTTCCTGCATCTAGTCTGTCTAGTCCTGTTAGAATTTTATAAGTTTCAATGAGATCCCCTCTCATTCTTCGAAACTCTAGCGAATATAAGCCTAATCGACCCAATCTCTCTTCATACGTCATTCCTGCCATCCCAGGTATCAGTCTGGTAAATCTTCGCTGCACTCCCTCCATGGCAAGAACATCCTTCCTCAGATAAGGCGCCCAAAACTGCACACAAAACATATGTTTTTGTTGAATTTTATTTGGTTTTTCTTCTGATGGATTTTAAAACTGTTTTCTTTTTTTACCTACAGTTGATACAAAGTCTGATCCAAACAACATTTCTTGGCAAACCACATATGCATTTATCAAGATTCAGCACATTCACTTCAAAACTATTAGCTGCTCGCTGCCATTTCTGCCCTTTATCAGATTGATAACTGAAAACCACAAAGGAATTGTTTTCCTATTGTGAATCCTAGAGGCAGAGCCAAGACCCGTAATGAAGAGAGGAATGAAAACCAGATAAACTGCTTGCCCAAAAGCTTGTAAACCATATCAGGGAAAGAGGCCTGAAAGAAGATCGAGACTACCACAGTTCTGAGGTCCTAGGAAAGAGTGAGTCACGGGAGGGCGACTGCCCAATGTTTTTGATCTTAACATGACGAGTCTGCAGGGACGATTGCTGTATTCATTTTTTATGTTACTTCTCTTTACCATACACTCTACAGGTCCACTTACCATCTGTCATCACTTGTATTAGTTCCATCTTTGTGTCATGTTTTGCATAGCTGATTGAGGAATATTCTTTTAACACTGTCCTCTGGACTGGAATTTACAATTGTTTGGACAACAATTCTAATCGCAGTGAAGAGATATTTTGAAATTATCAATTTTATGCCAAATCCTGGCTATATATAGTTTGTGTTCTGTAAGAAGATCTTTCCTGTAGCTATCCAAAGAACTATCAACCTGAAAAGTTCCAGGGCAGCAAAAGCAGAAATATCTTACATTGCCAAACCCATAATGGGCTTGAAGTAATCCCATTCACTTTCGTTCTTTTCCCGATCCCAGTCACATTGATCTCTGTTGGACTCACCAGTCATGAAAGTCTTCACCAAGATCAAAGGCTGCATTGGCCAAGCACAAGGACTCTTCACTGGCTTTGCAGGTCAGTATTTAGGCAGTGATAGGGGCTGCTCATATCAACTTTCACGTTGATCCAGCAGGGGCTAGCTTCCTGTACATTGCATCAACGAGCATCAGCTGTGTCAATTCATTGGACAGAGGACGAGACTGGTAGCAATAGTGACATTCCATTCTAGAAACTGTTTGCTAATACGTCAACAAAGTCCAAGGATCTCCACATTGGTCGTTCGGCCAGGAGGTCATCAGACAACCATAATACAAGAAATAGTAGCATCAGTTTTAAGCAGAGGGTTCTGAAGCTCAGCTGCTGCACAATAATTCTAAGCTTTTAAGGCTACAAGAAGCAGGCCAGTTACTAGTAAAAAGATGTTCCCCGTCACGTTGATTTTAGCATATATATTAAGTGCTTATCTGTGGGGGGTTACATATCAATAAGTCAGAGCTTCATTTGCAAGCACCGGCTCAGGGGCAGACTAGGAGATCCGTCTAGTCCCCACATTCAAGGAGGCTGAAACATCTGTCCGGTGCTTAGGCCCAACAACATGTAGTTGCGGCACCTAGCAAAATTGGAGACTTCCCAGATGGAGCCTTCCCAAGATAAGATAGGTGCCACATTGTCCAGGGTTTAGTATAACCTGCCAGCATACTCCTCCACAAATGCAAACCCAGCTGGCATTTTTCAGTGTTTGAAGAAAGATCAAAGCAAAGGTTTATTTAAGTGCTTTGGAGCTTTGTAGACCAGCATGCCAGACTATTCATGAGATCTGTTCAACGGGACCTGCTAGCTGATAGGCCACCCAAGACAATGGGAGTGGGGGCAGTGGATCCACAGCAATCATGCCTGTTCCATCACTGAAACAGATGATTTTCTCACTCAACGAGGATTTCATCTGCAAAAAATTGAGCCCAAGAATCTGGTCTCCCCAGAAAATCCAGTGGCACATCAGAGACTAGTAATGGTTAGTTGGTCCTCCAAATCCTCCAGGTGCGATCTTGCTGTGGACAGTAATGAAGCTTGTTGGTGTGTAGATCAGATTCATCAGCTTTTGCAAAGCCTACTGTATACTAGGCACTCACTTACTAACTCAGACCAATGGGAAATTCGGTCATCTGGACCATCCAAACCATGACTGTTCATCAAAAAAGATGAAATTCAAGAGTTAATTGAGACTATTGCGACACCCAGAAAATCTGGAGCTTGCAGCATGTCAATAGCTAATAAAAATGTTTCGCTAATTCACACTAAAACCAAGGTTATGGATCCACTATGTGTGGGGCTTGCCAATTTCCTAATATTTTTCCAAGGTGAAGATTTGAAAGTTAGTCCAATTCACGTTATCTGCTTTCCACTTTTTGGTAGGAGATGAGTCAGTATGGGGCATTGTCTGGCTAATCAAGGGTCAGTGCAATTATCCACCCAAAGGACAGTCCTCCAACACATTATTTGAAGAACGATTGGAGGAAGAGCAGGGAAGTTCCCCCTGAATCCTGGTCAATATTTATCCCTCAACCAACATCATTAATAAACAGATTATCTGGTCTTCATCTCATTGGTGTTTGTGGGATCCTGCTGTGTGCAAATTGGTTGCTGTGTTTCCCAACATGGCAACGGTGACTACACTTCAAAAGCACTTGATTAGCTGCAAAATGCTTTGGGAGGTCCTGAGGTTGTGAAAGGCACTAGATAAATATAAGTTCTTTCTTTCTATAGACCTAATCAGAGTCATTTCAAAAAGAAAGCAGAATGGAAATCCATATATTCACAATATAATGAATTATGCAACAGTTTCTTCTCCCATTATAAATACTTTCAGCAGTAAATCAATTACTCTGATACACATTATTGAGTACTAAACATTTTATAACATAAGCGAAATGAGTATCACATAGAACACAACACAATACATGTTGAAATTTCTATGGTTACGACAGATGTATATGTATTTGTGAACTGCTGCTATCCAAAGCACATGCTACATTAGCCTGTAAGAAAAGATGGGGTCGCCGGCGTAAAGGAGAGCCAAAAGTGGTCAGATAATTCCAGGCATTCTTTAGAATCAAGTTGTGCAGTCACATTGGGACATATGTGCAAATTTTACATGAAATGGGATGAAAGAAACTGTCGTAGCCAATAAAAGGAGACACAGAACATAGATGTGATTGATGCAAGTTTTATTTCAAGCAAGGGAGATGAATTTTTTGGGTAAATTTACATTACAGCTGCATTGGTGCTTTGTGCCGACAATGAGAATGATATGTTGTTGGCAGATTCACCTGAGGATCTAGTGCACTCTATTCACCGTCTTGAGCAATGGGTTCACCAGTGAGATGTGGCAGTGGGTGCTCCCAAGTACCGTATTAAAGCCTTGCAGGGATCAACCGGGGTCTTCAAAGGTAAATATTGGAGAGGGCAATGGGCACCTGATGGACGTCAACCTCAGCATGGTGCGGTGCTTGAGGATCACACTGCGAAGAGGAGAAGAACACCTCGCTCTTTCGTGTCTTTCTTCAACAACTGAAAATTCCAATGCGGGTAAAGTTTGTGATGTGGAAAACATGCGACTCAAGAGGTCTTCACAGCTCCGAATTCCTAGGCATGTAGTGGAAGGGTTTCTTCCAACCTATGTGAAAAATCCTAGGTTGAGAAGTCTGTTTGAGGCTAAAAGAACAAAGCAGCCACAGAGAGGGATAGCTCCAGTCTGCAGTGACCTGTCACTGAATGCCCTGGATGGCGAGCCAGCCTAATGGATGTCATGCCTCTTTGCTAAAGCCTGGATTATGCAGTTGGTGATGAATGAACCTGGTACGTGGAACTGGACTTGGGAGTTTAGAAGATTAAGATGGCGGGCAAAGTGCAAGCTGCCCTGTATAGGTCCTTCTACCACATTGAAAAGTCTTAAAGACTTGGGATGGCAGCTGCTGGAAAGCATTGCCTGGAGGTGTGCAAGAGAGCATATACTCATTTATCCAAGGGCTCAGTGCCTACCATGATTCAGTTGCAGAGTCAAGCAGCTGGGCCCACTCATCTAGTATTGCTTAAGGTTCTATCCCTCAGAATGGCATCTTACCCCAGATTTAAGGTCATGATGCGGAGATGCCGGTGCTGGACTGGGGTGGACAAAAATGAGAAGTCGCACAACACCAGGTTATAGCCCAACAGTTTTATTTGAAATCACAAGCTTTCGGAGCGGCTGCTCCTTCGTCAGGTGAAGTGACGAAACATATCCTTCACCTGACGAAGGCGCAGCCGCTCCGAAAGCTTGTGATTTCAAATAAAACTGTTGGACTATAACCTGGTGTTGTGCGACTTCTCAGATTTAAGGTCATATTGCCGTAGTCCATTTCTCAAAAGAAATTTATCGTGATTCCTTTGGATATCAAGAGCTGTGTAACACATACCTGGAGAGGACCAAGGTGTTTGCCACATCTGGTCTTCAAAGACAATCCTTTTTCACAGGCCACATGACATTCCACTTGCCCACCTTTGCCCACAGTGCAGTTCACAGTCGCATGATTTACTGACAATGATTCACACCGGTCTTGACCACAGGAACATCGCCCACAGCTGTAACAGAGATGGGATGTAATGGGTTAATCTGATACCCAAGCTGAGAGTTTACAGGGTGGATTGTTTCTATTTGGTTCATGCAATAAATGGTGGAACTTGATGACTAAACATTACTCCAGGCAAAGGAAATAAGTTTGGTTTGCTGGTTTGGAGGGTTCGTGAAAGCAACACAAATCAGCACTTTGCTGGTGTTGGCCTCATATCTGTGATCCAATGGTTTAACGGAAAGCTCGTATTAAGCTACACACTGGCTCTAACGATGAGCTGGGATCCACAGTAACAGATTCAGATCGGATAGGAAGCCACTCACTTCTGACAGATTACAGTTATTTAAGTTGCTGGCTGAAGAAAAGGATCGATTTACTGAACTCTTATGTCACTTTGTTTTTTAAAAATTGAGTCTGTGGTACTGGGTGGTTCAATGCATTAGACACCGGCCTTTTACCTTTGGGATTTAGGTTTAAATCCAGCCCAGGTTGATGGGATGACAGTCTCCTCTGTCTGCTGGCTGTAAGGGTCCTATATAAAATGAGTTTGGGCAGACTCAATCCAGTTCACAGAGGGAACAGACAGCACTGAAAAATGCCTTTAATGCAGCATTAAATTAACAGCCTCAGTTAGAGAGGCCACAGGATGGCTGGTGTGAGAAATGGGAAAACATCACGGTCTAAAAATTGGGTTGCTTGGCGCTAATGGGGCGCAAAGCAACTAGCGCCTGGGCGCAGTGCTGCCAAAGCCTCCAGCGAAATTCAGTGGGAGGTTAGCAGCGGTGGTAACCGTTAGCGCCCCGCGGCGCTGCGCCGCCGGCGATGACGTCATCGCCGTGCGCAGCACCCCGACCACGATCTTTGGTAGCGCCCGCTGACTTACCGCCGGACGTTATGTCTGACAGGGTCGGGGGGCCTCCCTGCGGCCGGGGCGGCACTAATTAAAGGCGAGGTGCCGGGCAGCCATTTTTGTTGCTGGCCGCCTTCCAGCACCTGCCCCCGTTGCCGTCCCCGGCCTCCTGAGCAGCACCCCCCCCGCGAAGTGCCGGCTGCGCTTCATGAGCCCGGCACTTCTCTTGAGTGCCAGGCTCTTTTGCCGGCACTCTGATCCCTGGTGGTCCAGCTGGGCCCCAGGTCACGCTGCACTAGGCCCCTCCCCTTTAATAGTAGCCTCTCTCTTGGGGCGCTACCGGTGAATTTCGGCCGCGGGGGCGCTACTTTTAGCGCCCCGGCGAAGTTAGCACCCCAAAGGGGGAGCGACCCAATTTTTCCCCCCACATATCTTAGGAGTTTTTCAGACACTTATTGCAGCAGAGTAGTGGAGTATTATTCTGCATCCAACCCTTGCTATGCCTGACCTGGAAATACTTGATGCTGACACAGGGTGCCTAAAGTGATCCATTGGCTAACAAGACTTCACCTTGTGAAGTATCAAAAAGGGCTCAAGTATAAAGCCTTACAGTTGGGAGTATAGAAGCAGTACCTTTGCTTGCGTTTCTTGTATCCCTCTCGCTCTGCACAATTGGACATGGCGAGAGAATTGAAAAGACTGTATGTGCGCAGAGCTACCCCAGAGACAGCTATAAGTGGCGACGACAAGTTCAGCAGCATTGACGCCGTCTTATAGAAGGGGAGGCTGAGGTTGTGAGTGACATTTATGATCAGTGGGTTCCTCTGGCAGTTCAGCTCGTGGGTACCTGGAATCCAACAAGACAAGCACATTAAAGGGGAAGACAACTTGAGTGAAAAGAAACATGCAGTGTTCATTTCATCCTCTTCATCTTTGATAATACAAAAGGCTTCCAGAAAATGGTAATTTTGACTAAACCTCACTTAACATGAAGTGTACAGATCCAGTTAGTCCTGAGTGACTGGTTGATGAATGAGTGCTTCCTACTGCAACGTCTGTTATCTTTGATACTGTTACTAATACTACGATTTGTATTTTTTCCCTTCACCAATTTTCTCCCCTCCATTCTGAAGGTGTTAACTACTTGTTGGGGTGTGTAAGAAAAATAGAACCTACAATCTCTGCACAAGCTTCTATTTCCTAGTTCCACACAGAGACCATACATCATCTGCTGTCTCCCATAGGTGTTTTACCCATGCGCTATGAGCTTTGAACATTGTGTTAGTCAGCTCCTGTGGGGAAGTGTCATTCTCCAGTGAGCAGACATGGGGCTGGGTCTATGGAAATCTTTGGAAGGTTATGAAAGCTTCTCTGATGCAAAAACAGCTCCCTTGACAATGGCAAAGAAGCTTAATGCAAGCTCTAGATTTTCTCCTCTTCATTTAAAAAATAAATTCTCCCTGGATCACAGCTACTACTTGGTCAAGAGGTTTTGGGCAACCTGGTCCTCGGCTTCTGCCAATGCATCTTTCCAATCTGGTCTATGGGAAGTGTACAGAAATTCATCCAATGGGTGTTCCCTTCTCATTTTCACTCATACACTCAGCTGCCTGACTGGGACAAGGCTGAAAGTCAACAACAAGGAGATGCCATTCTACCCACAACTAATGTGGTTAAAATACCGAGTGGAAATAGACAAATTGAAATGGATGACATATGTCTCTGCTTGGGACCTGGGACCTAGACAACCATGAAAGAAGAGCTGAAAGAAAAGGGAGTTATAGGTAGAATACCACATACTACCAATGGTGACACAGCACATGGTAGCGCCAACATGTGCCCAGCATATTTAAAGGGAAAGTGTACCCCACTAATTTGCCCATAAATTCTTAACATCTTTAATAGTGACACCACCACAATTGTCGATATCTCTGATACACCCTTTTTATTCTTTGGAATTGCTGGTTATAAGCTGTCTGCAAGCAAAGATTTTACATAAAATACCCCTTACCATCACAGATGATCAATGATGAATATAATCCAACACTTACATTCATTTAGGAATGGATTGAAAGAAAACTTTTCTCTCCAATTCTCTCCCCTCCTCCAGCAAAAGAGTTAACTCATGCTGGGTTGAAGTCCCAAGGACAGTACCTCGTCCAAGTGGGCATTCCTCTTGGGATAACGTGGACAGTAAATGTCAACAAGCTAGCTGTAGGCGGGGGGCATTACAGACAAGACTGCTCCTGTCCATGCCCAACCTCCATGCATGCACACGATCCAGCAAGAGTGATCAGGAACAGGAATCCTGGCTGATTATTTCCCCCTTTCTTAGTCAGGGGTGCTAAAGCCAGTTGCAGTTTGTGTCACGTCTTGGCTCAATGATAGCACTCTCGATTCTGAGTCAGAAGGTCCTGGGTTCAAGTCCCACTCCAGAGCCTTGAGCACAAAATCTGGGCTGACACTTCAGTACAGTACTGAGGGAGTGCCATAATGTCTTTCTGATGAGGCGTTAAGCAAAGGTCCCATTTTCCCACTCGGATGGATGTAAAAGAAGCCATAGCACTATTCAATGAGCAGGAGCGTTCTCCCAATGTCCCGTCCAACTCTTGTCCCTCAACCTGGTCATTTATCTCATTGCTGTCTGTGGAACCTTGCTGTGCGCAGACTGGCTGCCATATTTCTCTAGATTACAGCAGAGACAACACTTCAAAAGCACCTCATTGGCTGTGAAGGATTTGGTGATGTGCAAAGTGCCATATAAATGCAAGTTATTTCTTTCCCACTAACACCACCACCCAAGCCAGGAACTGCCAGGAGTTGAATTTAGGACTTTCCTGGTCTGTATGACACAGTTGCACACCAGCCAGTGCATCTGCCAAGTGAGCCTTCAGGGAGTTGGAACTTATTTTTAAACTTGTACTTTTGCAGCCCTTCTGTTGCCAGTTATGTGACTCAATGAATTTCAGCGATGGATTTCAAAGTGCTGCGTGAATGTTCTAAAGTAGTTCCAGCAACAGATCATTGACAGCATAAATCATTGCTCCTCCATGTGCTGCTACAATGAGCCACACGTGTTACATAAATTGCCTTCATTCCTGAAGGTGGATGAACTTTCCGCCATTCCACTTTTAACCGCTCACTTCCTTGCGGCATGACAAATTGAATCAGAGGAAATCGAGCCTTATTAATGCACAGACTGCACTGAACTAAATCAGCAAACTTTCACTGTCTCAATGATGAGCAAGCATCCCACACTACACTCCATAGAGCAAATCGTAATTTACTCTCCTGTAGCTACCTGACTCTGTCTTTTAGAAGCTAGGACAATACTGTATTGGCAGTGAGCCCAGGTATGTGTCAGTACGAGGGACTTCAGTTATTTGGAGAGACCATAGAAGCTGGGATTGTTTCCTTCGAGCAGAGAAGGTTTGATGGAGGTGTTCAGAATCATGAAGGGTTTTGATAGAGTAAATACGGAGAAACTGCTTCCAGTGGCAGGAGCATCGCTAACCAGAGGACACAGATTTATAATAATTTATAATAATTGGCAAATAGAACCAGAGGGGAGTTGAGGAGAATGATTTTTTACACAGCGAGTTATGATTATCTGGAACGCATTACCTGAATGGGTGGTGGATGCAGAATCAATAGTAACTTTCAAAAGGGAACTGGTTAAACACTTGAAAATAAATATTTGCAGGGCTATGGGGAAAAAGCAGGGGAGTGGGACTAATTAGAAAGCTCTTTCAAAGAGCCAGCACAGGCACAATGGGCTGAATGACCTCCTTCTGTGCTGTGTCATTCTATGATTCTATGTGTGAGGGGTCCTCAGAAGTGTGGCAATATTTGCAGTAGGTGTTCCACACAGATATGCTTAAAAACATAAGAGAAATATAGTGAGGTCACACTGATATGCTATGCAGTGTTATAGTGAGGAATCTGTACTGCATGCCTAAATAAAGCATTATTGTGAGCACGGTGCAGTGTATTAGAGTGTGTGCCTGGTGTATCAGAAAGTGCGACAGTATGTTATATCAGAGAAGGAGTTATATATCAAAGAGTGTTAGAGATAGGGAGTAGGGTAGAGTTTGTTACAGTGAGGAAATGAGGTATCTCTGAGGGTACTACAGTGAGAAACTAGGGTAAGTCAGAGTGATATAGTGAAAGAGTGGTGTACATTAGAGAGTGTTACAATAAGGGACTGCATATATCAGAGGGTCAAAGAGCTGGTCTCTACACTTTAGAGATATGTAGACTTGGGGGTGATTTGATCAAGGTTTGTAAGATATATTCACTTTGGCCTGAAGAATAGAAAAGCAGAATATCTTTTATAAGGTGAGAGACTGGTAAATGTTGGTGTTCAGAAGGATTTGGGGTTCCCTGTACACGAATCACAGAAAGTCAACATGCAGGTACAGCAAGCAATTAGGAAGGCAAATAGTATGTTAGCCTTTATTGCAAGGGGGTTGGAGTATAAGAGTAAGGAAGTCTTGCTGCAATAATAAGGTTTTGGTGAGACCACACCTGGGGTACTGTGTACAGCTTTGGTCTCTTTACCTAAGGAAGGATATATTTGCCTTAGAGGGGGTGCAACAAAGTTTCACTGGAGTGATTCCTGGGATGAGAGGTTTGTCCTATGAGGAGAGATTGAGTAGAATGAGCCAATATTCTCTGGAGTTTAGAAGAATGAGAGGTAATCTCATTGAAATTCTTAGCGGGCTTGACAGTGTAAATGCTGAGAGGCTGTTTCCCCTGGCTAGAGAGTCGAGAACTAGGAGTCAGAATAAGTGGTAGGCCTTTTTGGACTGAGATGAGGAGAAATTTCTTCACTCACGGGTTGTAAATCTTTGGAATTCTCTACCCCAGAGGGCTGTGGATGCTCAGTCATTGAATATATTCAAGACAGATATCAATAGATTCTTGGGCACTAAATTGGACTCTAAGGGAATCAAGAGATATGGGGATAGGGCAGGCAAGTGGAGTTGAGGTTCAAGATCAGCCATGATCTGATTGAATGGCGGAGCAGGCGCGATGGGCCGTATGGCCTATTCCTATTTCTTATGTTCTTATGTCGTGTATCCTCCATAAACTACATTCAAACACTGCTACCATGGTACTCTACCATCTTTAAACAACATTTAAACACTATTAGCCACTTGACAACTGGGTTGAGAATTTTAAAATTGAGGCATTGCCGGACCGGGATCCAATGTACGTTGGGGTGATGGGTTAACGGGTTTCGGTGCGAGTTAGGTCACTGGCAGCAGAGTTTTGGATGAGCTCCAGTTTATGGAGGTTGGGAAACGGGAGGGCAGCCAGGAGTGCATTGGAATAGTCAAGTCCAGAGGTACCAAAGGCATGGATGAGGGTTTCAGCAGCAGATGAGCTGAGGCAGGGTCGGAGATGGGCGATGTTTTGGAGGTGGAAGTAAGCGGTTTTGGTGGTGGTGCGGATATGTGGTTGGAACCTCAACTGAGGGTCAAGTAGGACAACAAGGTTGAGAACGGTCTGGTTCAGCCTCAGAGTGGCCAGGGAGAGGAGTGGAGTCCGTGGCAAGGGAACATGGTTCGTGGCGGGATACCGAACAAAATGGCTTTGGTCTTCCCAATATTTAACTGGAGGAAATTCCTGCTCTTCCAGGGTTAGATGCAAGACAAACAGCATGACAAATCAGAAACAGTGGAGGGGTCGAGAGAGATTGTGGTGAGGAAGTGCTTGGTGTCGTCAGCGTGCATGTGGAACATGATCCAGTATTCTTGGATGATGCCGCCAAGGGGCAGCATATAGATGAGAAATAGGAGGGGGCCAAGGATAGACCCAAATTTTAACACTGATACCATGGTACTGGATCATCTATAACAACATTTAAATACTGATACCATTGTACTTTATCTTTTCTAAACAACATTTAAACACGGATACCATTGTAATATATGCTGTCTAAACAACATTTAAACACATGATACATGGTACTGTATCATCTAAGAACAACATTTATATAGCGTCTTTAACGTACCAAAACGTCCCAAGCGGCTTCACAGGAGTGATTATCAAACAAAATTTGACCTTGAGCCACTTAGGACAGGTGACCAAAAGCTTAGTCAAAGAGGTAGGTTTTAAGCAGAGGTTTTGGGAGGGAATTCCATATGCTTATTGCCTTGGCAGCTGAAGGCACGGCCGCCAATAGTAGAGCGATTAAAGTCGGGGAAGTGCAAGAGGCCAGAATTGGAGGATCGCAGATGGCTCACAGGATTGTAGGGCTATAGGAGGATACAGAGATAGGGAGGGGCGAGGCCATGGAGGGATTTGAAAACAAGGAGGAGAATTTTAAAATTGAGACATTGCTGGACCGGGAGCCAATGTAGGTCAGCGAGCAGAGGGGTGATGAGTGAAAGGAACCGGGTGTGAGTTAGGTCACTGGCAGCTAGTTTTGGATGAGCTCAAGGTTATGGAGGTTGGAAAATGGAAGGACAGCCAGAAGAGGATTGGATTAGTCAAGTCCAGAGGTAAACAAGGCTAGGATGAGGGTTTCAGCAGCAGATTAGCAGAGGCTGGGTCAGAGACAGGCGATGTAATGGACGTGGAAATAGGTGGTCTTGGTGATGCCGCAGATATGTGGTCGGAAGCTCATCTCAGGGTTAAATATGACACCAAAGTTGCAAACAGTCTGGTTCAGCCTCAGTCAGTGGCCAGGGAGAGGGATGGACTCAGTGGCTAGGGAATGGAGTTTGTGGTGGGGACCGAAGACAACGGCTTCAGTCTTCCCAATATTTAGTTGGAGGAAATTTCTGCTCATCCAGTACTGGATGTCAGACAAGCAGTGTGTCAATTCAGAGACAGTGGAGGGGTCGAGAGAGGTGGTGAGGTAGAGCTGGGTGTCGTCGGCGTGCATGTGGAACATGACGCTGTGTTTTTGGATGATGTCGCCGAGGGGCAGCATGTAGATGAGAAATAGGAGGGGCCCAATGATAGGTCCAAATTTTAACACTGATACCATGGTACTGTATCCTCTATAAACAACATTTAAACATTGATTCCACGGTACTGCATCATCTATAAACAACATTTAAACACACGGCCAAGAGTTTCCACTTTGGTTGCAATCTGCAATCTGGGTGCCAATTGCACTCAAAATTACGCTAGTTTTCAAAGTGGATGTTTTGCTCAAGTTTCTGCTCAATATCGCCAAACATAAAATCTTCCATGAATCGGGCAGCGTTTCTGACCTTAATTTTTTTTAAATAATTTTTTTTAAATTAATTTGCATTAAAAAATATTCCTCCATTATATTTCAGAGTGGTAACCCGGTGCAGTTTTATTAATACAGCTGAAAATGGGTTCATGACAAAAAATAAGTATTTTTAATCAGAGTGTCTAGTTCACCACCTGTGAGTAACCCATCTTAAATAACTAAAAATGGCTTTAAAAAAACTATACAGAACCATTTACTAGTTACATGGGTGTACAGTAGTCAGTTTCTTACTAATTTTCAAATAATATTTAAAAGTTTTTAAAAGGAGCCTTATCAATGCACTTGTGCCTAAAATCTTATTAAACACATTTGAAATACAATGGACCGTATTTTCCAATTGGAGGCTTTCCGCATGCGGAAGCCGCCGATCTGGAAAAAATCTACGCACTTACCGGAGGGCTCCCGAGGTGCGTATAGTTCCGATGCTGGGCCTCTCGAACTCCCCAAGTGCGCAGGGCCCACGTATCCCTGGGATCACGTGGGCCATGGGGAGCCAATCAAAGAAGGGAATCTCCCCTTCATGCACTTGACAGATAGACCTGTCAAATATATGAATGGAGATCACCCCAGAAACACTTCAAAACATTAAATAACTTTTTTTTTAAATCACATTTTTAAAATTAGTTGAAATTACAATAAATTAAATGTTTTAAACAAAAATTTAATTTTTTGAAAAAAATAATTAAGTTTTTTACGGGGCTAAAAATAAACTTACCTTTTTTAAAAGTATTTTTAAACGATAAATGACTGAAACATTTTTTTTAAATTTTTTTACTTTTTTCAAACTCTTATCCTGGTAAAAAGCAGGCGTAAGAATTGTAAGTGTTTTCTGCGGGCGGAGGGTCTCCAAAAAGTGGAACTATCCGCCCGCAGAGGCCCTTCTCCCGGGCAGCCGGAGGATCTGTCAAGACCATTCTTGACAGATTGGAAATACCGGTTTTCAGTGCATGTCTGAAACCGGCATTTCCGCTGTCCCTACGGGTGTGTACACAGCACGTACCCACCCATAGGGATCGGAATATCTGGGCCTATGTTTTAATTACTAGAAGTTACTTTTGAGATTTATTTGAATACAACATTAAAAGTATGAAGAAATCTAAATCTGTATTCTAGTTTAATGTCACAAAAAAGTATTTCAAATATGTTTAAGATTTTTTAAATAACTTAAAGTTTAATAAAATCTATTCTAATTTAGATCATTTAACAAAATATTTCAAATATTTTCAAGAAACACTATTCCAGTTTACATCACTCTCGAGTCTTTATTTTAAAGTAATTTTTTTAAATGATTTTTAGTCTTTAGTTTGGTTTAAAAATAATTTAAAACTGGCAAGAAGTATTTTAACTTCTTTACATCTCTATTGGAGCTTCTTTCATAACTGTAGTAAAAATATATACTTTCTACAAGGCTCCCTGTAGTCTCTGAGTACAAAAGACTAAATCTAATATAAATTACTCACACAGTCTAAACAACATTTAAACACGGATACCATGGTACTGTATCATCCACAACCAACATTTAAATGTCAATACCATGGCACGGTCTCATCTATAAACATTTAGACACTGATACCATTGCACTGTGCCCTTTCTAAACTGAGAGGTCGCACAACACCAGGTTATAGTCCAACAGTTTTATTTGAAATCACAAGCTTTCGGAGCTATCGATTTGCTCCTTCCTCAGGTGAAGTAAATTAGATACAGAATCTCCAAAGCATATATAGATGGAAAACAAAGAATGTGTACTTTACAATTGCAGACCAATAAATTAAATCATCCTGACTATCTGCCGAGGTGTGATAAAGTTAATTAAGTCAGCCAGGAAGGTACCACATCAAAGACATAGCAAGATACAACTGAGACAATGAGGTGTAGTCGCAGGGGTTCTAACGTGTCAAAAGCTGCCGTCTGTATGTAAAACGAAAAGCTTTAACATTTTTTTACTTTTTTACTGGGAAAATTTTTACTTTTTTTACTGGGAATCACATCTGTGAACAAGCTAACGACGACTCGAGTCCGGATCACGTCATGTATCGTGACATAAACCCAAGATCCCGATTGAGACCGTCTTCATGAGTGCGGAACTTGGCTATCAGTTTCTGCTCGATGATTTTGCGTTGTCGTGTGTTTCTAAGGCTGACTTAATTAACTTTATCACACCTCGGCAGATAGTCAGGATGATTTAATTTATTGGTCTGCAATTGTAAAGTACACATTCTTTGTTTTCCATCTATATATGCTTTGGAGATTCTGTATCTAATTTACTTCACCTGAGGAAGGAGCAAATCGATAGCTCCGAAAGCTTGTGATTTCAAATAAAACTGTTGGACTATAACCTGGTGTTGTGCGACCTCTCAATTTTGTCCACCCCAGTCCAACACCGGCATCTCCGCATCATGACCCTTTCTAAACAACATTTAAACACTATTACCATGGTACTGTATCCTTACAACAATGTCATAAGTATAATATTTGTATTTTAACTTCTTTACTTCTCTCATTATAGCTTATTTTATAACTGTAATGAACATATATACTTTGCACAAGGCTCCCTCTTGCCTTTGAGTACAAAAAACCAAATCTAATATAAATGACTCACATATTAATGTCACACCAATGTGGGGCCTGGAGGTGCAGTTTTGTACAAAGTGTGTGTGTAAGTGATAGGTTGTTGCACCTGTTAACGGCATATTCCAGGGGCAGTACTGTGGTGGGTTCGCGGACAGACTCACGAGTTTAGTGGTGGGTTGTTTAATGTGGCGACACGGACTCAGGATTTTGGTTGTTTAATGTGGCGAGAGATACTTGCACGGACTCACAATTTTGAATTTAAGAAAAGAATAAGGGATAGCAGATGCAGACTTTGTGTGAGGTTGAAGACAAAATGCAGGCTGAGAATAAAATGTTGAAAGATAAAGCACAGAAGGAGGAGGGGGGAGGTTAACAGCAGACAGACAAAGGCTGTGAAAGAGTTGCTTAAAAAAAACCTTGGGTTGGCGACTTGAGGTGTAACAAAAAGGGTTAGGAAAGAGAGAAAGAAGTTAAAAGCTCACAGCAAAAATTAAAATTCCTGTGAGGAAAAATTCTTGAAGAAAAAAAGTTAAAAGCAGAATACCGCAGGTACTGCCTGATCTACTTGTGTTTCCAGGATTATCTGTTTTTATTTTAAAAAGGAAAAGGCTGCTGCAATTTAAGCCTGTGTGAAAATGTGTGTGAATGTTCAACAAGCTACAGCATTCCTTTTGTTTGAAAGTTTCTCTTAAAAATGTGTCGGTGTGATGTTTGTTTTCGGTGTCAGCTCCATCCTCTCTTTTCACAGAACTAAAAGCAGGTTAACCCTCTGCCATCTTATCTTTGATGTTGGGAGAATTTTAAGCATTTTAATCAATGTCTTCTAGAAGCATGTGCTGTCTTAAGCTTGTTAATTGCTTTCTCTACGTATGTATACACATATCACGTGTTTAAATGTTTTTCATAGATGATACAATGCAATGTTATCAGCGTTTTAATGTTGTTTATAGGTGAGACAGTACAAGTTATCAGAGTTTAAATGTTGTTTAGAAAGGATACAGTAACATGGTGTCAATGTTTAAATGTAATTTATTTAACCGTGAAAAGCAGAGATTTTTTTTAATGGATGGAGATTAGATGGAGCCGATAAGTTACTGTTGCTATGGTGTCTGGTAGTAGATCAATTTGAGCTTTTCAAAGCACTTTGTTTTAATTAGATTACAGCTAAAAATTGCTCTTGCTTTATGCAGTTCAAATTAAAGACTTGTTTTAAATCAATTCGAATGTTTACAAAGTACTGTTTTCTTAATTTGGTTACTGCAAGTCTGAGACCTGCTAGTGTGATCGTCTCCTCCCCCATCTCTGAAGGATTTGATAAGCAAGAAGTAATTCGGAACCAAAGAGGATTTACCTCCGCAGACGGCAAAAGGTTGCCTGCGGCAGAGGCTGAGATGAGGCGACCGCCCTTGGGGTGGGGTAAAGTCCGAGCCCATTCTAAAATCGCCCCATGGGCCAGTAAGAACGGCAAAGCAGATCAGCTGGCCTAGAAGTTCAAGATTGCCTGAGAAGTAGCCTTGCAGAGCCAGATAATTAACGTCCAAAGTGAAACACCCCCTTTAGATATTGAACGGGTGCAGGGTGAGGACCCTTCGATTAAATCAGTCCAGGTGGCTACCAAAAGTGAGGGCTCAAAGATGCCCTTAACAGAAAAGAACAGGATAATTTGTTATTTTATCAGGGCAGATGGGTGGTCCCACATACACTTCTAATAAGGTGGCCTGTTGAGCCCACACCATTAGTGGGCGCCAGAAGGGTGAGAGAAATTTGCAGATTGATTACATTGGCCCGTTTCAAAGGACCCAGAAGGGTAGCCCAGTACGTCATGTTATAATTGACTGTTTTTCCAAATGGGGTTAAGTAGCAAACATCAGAAACTGTGAATGGGTTTGAGAGAAAAAGCACTGAATATGATGGAATAAAGAAGGAGAAAGGGAAAGATTCTGTCCCTTTTCTACTGTCACAAGCTGCAAGAGTTCTTTTATTTTCAGCCTACTGTCTCTTTAGAAAGCCCGCGCGAATGTTTCGATGCCACTGCTGTGGCTCCACCCTCTTTTTCAATGTGCAAGAATGTTACAAAGATTTAGTTTAGCTGTGAAGACTAATTTTTTCTTTAGTGATATTCAGTACTTTTACAGTCAGTCACCTGAAGAAGGAACAGAAAGAACAATGATGCATTTACTGAGATTTTGTAAGCACGTGCTATTTTGATGATGTCATCTGTTCTGCATTGTGTTTAGTTAATAAAATATTGTTCTGCATTAAATTGGAATTATTGAGGTTAACTAGCCTATTAAATTGTGAAAACCCAACTTTCATTGTGGCCACAGTGAAATTCTGGTTGTTGTCATTTATGTAGAGGTCTCAAATCCGGACATGAGAATATCACATATAAAACACTGGCAGTTTTGAATTTCTTACATTTTTAATGATTCGAAGTGGATACAAAATTAATGTTGAAAGTAATGGACCTGGTTTTGTGCCTCTAAAATTTTGAGACATTTGAGGTGATTCTGCTTGTTTAGTCACCTTGGTTGTACTGGAATGTGATAGCTGTTAGTAGACTGACAGCACTCTTAGATTTTGTGATTGACTGTGGTCAGAAAAAGCGATGAAAAACAAAAGAATGATTAAAGAATCGTCTGTTATCTCTCGGACGACAATCTGGAAAATCTTGGGGTTGGGCGTCTCTTAAATAAAGGCTAAATGCTTTAAAAACAATTGGAGGTTAATTTGCAAAAAAATGCAGTCTTCCCCGATAATAACTTTTTTTTTTAAAGTTAAGTGATGTGACTATTGATTTCTGCTGTTTTAACGGATTTTCAATTCCTAAAAAGAAGTTAGGTGGGATCTTTGTGCAAGTTTTAAAGGTACAAAGACTTTTTCTAAAAAATGCATTTTGGTTCTTTTTCATTTGCCACAGTTTAAATTTTTTTTACATGAAGTGAGTGGCACAAGTGCGTGCATCTGACGATATCTTATAAACATGCAAAGAGGTTAACCCTTTCTGCTGACAGCGGTTTTTAATGCACCACACAACAACTTATGTATTGCTGAATGTGAATATATATATTGGGCATTATTAAATTTGAATGGATATTTCCCCACAGTGACAGAAGGAAATCATGAATTGACAAACTAACCTCTTGGGTTCTCCAGAAAAACCACAATGGATTTTCTGTTTTTCGGAACAATGAGTGTTGATGGTCCAGGCTTACCAAGAGTAGTTCTTTGACATAAATATGGCTTCACAGAGTTACGAAGCAAACTTTTTGAAAAAAGTTTCAATAGCGTTAAGAATTTAAGACCTTGTCTGCAGACATCAAGGCCGGAATTTTGCCAGCGCTCAGGGGGCGGGTTTGGAGACGGGACATCCGGCAAAATCGCAAAGATTGACAGCGGGTCGGAAACCTGTCAAGCCGCCTCCAAACAATCTTCCCAGGTGTCGGGTCCCCAATTTGCGCATAGACCCGACACCTTGCGGCGGGAAGAGGATTACAGGCACTTAACTGCTTGTTAATAGGTTGTTCACAGGCTGTTTGCCATTTTGACAGGTCTACTGCGGGCTTCCCGACTTCTGGACACCACGCCAGGTAAGTGTGGCGCGCTGTGGGTCTACTGTAATGTTTCTGCATTGATGACAGCTGCAGAAGTGGTGTGAAGGATCCAATGGTACACTGGTGAGTTTCAGAGATAAGAAAATGTTGGGAAAATCAATTTTAATGCATTTACACTTTTCTGTAGATGACAAGTTTTGGATTGTGTGTGTAGTCCCACCTCATTGGGAGAACCTCTCTCACCAGTGACACATCACTTCTGTAACCTCACCTGCAGCTGCCATCTGTTCTAGCCTAAGGAGGGAGTCACTGGAGAGCCTGGGTGCAAGGGCTCACCTTTGTACAGTGAATGTCAGTGTTTGCAGCACCTCAATGCTGTTAAACACTGAAAAAAATCAGCTGTCAAAAGAAATTGTGCGCGGCCCCTTTAAGAAAACCGGCAGATGACGTGTCATCAACTGACGTCATCTGACACTGGCTTCTCTTAATTGGCCGGCAAGCCCGCAGGGCAGGCTTAACAAGGCCAGTTCACACAAAATCGTGTCTGATGTCATTGGGGGTGGGACTGGAACCCGGAAGGCAGCTGTTCTGCCCCCAAGCCGCATCGATAGGAAAAATCGGGTCCTCAATGACAGTGTGGTGACGATTTGGACTAAGATTTTGCCTCTCAAAGGCTCGACTTTAACCCATTCAGTCATTTTTTATCTTCCGGGACAGAGTGCGGGGAAGAGGGTGATATGGGAGTTACCTCCAAAAGTAATTGCAAGCACTTCTGTTTCTAATGTAACACCATCAAGCCTGGGCATCTGGAATTGGAATTGATAAGATAAATTGATACGAGTTGCTGTTTACAAGCACTCTAGAAGGAAAAAATTACCAAAAGTTTAAGGAGATAATCAATTTTTTTTTAAAAAAGGAGTGTGGTTTAGGTGATTAATGCTGTGTACCAAGGAAAAAGGTATTTTGGGGGAAATAAATTTGAACATCGACAAGTCCTGTCATTACAATAATACTGCTCTTTGGATTTGGGATAATATTGAAATGATAAAATAGACTCAAGCACAATATAGCGGGTTATTTTGGGAAACAAAAGTTCCAAGAAGAGGTTGAGTAAAATAAACAAAAATGTTTCGATAACTTGGACCAATTTGGGAACGTTTAGTCTATGTTTTAAGGGTATTGGGACAGTAAAGTTCCTCCAGGGCTTCTGAATGAGATGAAATGGAAATTACTGAGATGATTAAATTTGCACCGGGGGGACGTGATTGAGGATACAAGATAGAAACAGGAAAATTACACCACCAAATGGGAATAATACTCCAAGGACAGTCAGGAAAGTGTAGTTAAGAATAGTTAATTGATAGCTTTCTCTTGGAGATGTTTGTGTCCTTGCCTATTCTGAACAATAAGGAAAATGCATTTGATAGCCTGGCCACTACCCGAGACATCGGAAACATGCAGGGGGACATAAGCAAAGATCTCCAGACACCATCTCATTGATCTCATTGAAACATATAAGATTCTGATGCTGAGAGGCTGCTTCCCCTGGCTGGAGTGTCTAGAACTAGGGGGCATAGTCTCAGGATAAGGGGTCGACCAAGTAGGACTGAGATGAGGAGAAATTTCTTCACTCAGAGGGTTGTGAATCTTTGGAATTCTCTACCCCAAAGGCTGTGGATGCTGAGTTGTTGAGTATATTCAAGGCTGAGTTCGATAGATTTTTGGACTCTAGGGGACTCAAGGGATATGGGGATTGGGCGGGAAAGTGGAGTTGAGGTCGAAGATCAGTCATGATCTTATTGAATGCCGGAGCAGGCTTGAGGGGCCGTATGGCCTACTCCTACTTCTTACTCCATGATCTTTTGATAAGATAACCTGAAAGCCCAAGAATGGCTTGTATTTGATGTCACATGTGGAATGACTTTGGGATTATGGTGTGTGTGCAAATGTGAGGCAACTAGCATGTGGCAATGCATGATGACAGATGCACTGAAGAACGGGTCTCAGCCATGCTCAGTTACTTGACAACAGCACGACATGGTTAATGTGGCTTAGGAGAGTGAGAGAACTTTTTAATCAAGGCACTGAAACATGCTCCATCGAGAAACCGACTTAGCAAGAATTATCGGCAAGATGGATATGGGTAAAGGGAGAGCTGGAGTATCTTTAAGTCCATGATTTATTGATAATATGGCATACTGTAGCTTTCTGTAAGTTATTACAATTTTTTTTGACTGTATCATGATGTGTAATATTCAAGAAAGGTATGTGATGCTAACAAGCTGAGGACCTTAGATCAGGCCTTGCAGAGTAACCAGGGGCTGATTCAGATTAAGACTGAGAAGTACTAAAGGAACCCATTTTCTTAGATTACTTCTGTAGTTTAAAACCCTAATATTGAAAGACTGACATACATATGAAACAACACAATGCTGACATTAAAAAGGGGACATCTATCCTTGGGAAACATGCAAGGTGGGAGTTGGTTTACAACATAGTCAGCACCCGTGGGCTGGAATAATATCAATGAGTTTTGTCATAGCCCAGATAATTGTCCTCATAATTCTAATTGGTACACAGTGGGTTAAAACAATTAATTAAGAGCCTGTCACAGAAAACCCAGAACTTGCAATTGGCAGTTTTGATTAAAGGATGAGGGGGAATTCGAACATTCTGAACCCTCCCTACCTGAGGAATAGGTGAGAACCATTAAAAACACAAAGAAAAGGACTTGGAGTTGGAAATTCCCTGTGTTTGGTGTTGAAAGGGTTAGTTTCAAAACAGCCTGCCGGCTAGCTCCAAAAGAGAGAGAAAAAAAAAACCTTGGGAAATAAGGCAGAGAGCTAGTCTTGTATGCTTTTTTCCAGGGTTTGTCTCAGTTAAAGAGATCATTCTTTAAAATAGATCATTTAGTGATCCTGTAGCCGTGATTTGGTCAAGCAATTATATATTTTACGTTGGCAACCTCAATAATCAGATATTAACCAAGAGCATATATTACCTCTTTCAGATGTATTAACCATTGAACCGTGAACTTATTGATAGCTGTGGTGTTGGGCTGCGTTGTGCCCCTTGTTGAATCTAGAAGCCTCTTGGGTGACCGGGACTGTGTCGTCAGGAGTTATACCATCAATGAGACGAGACTATGGTCAACACGGGGCGGTTCTACACACGTACCAGCAGGGAAAGGGCTTCGCTTGACGTGTACGTCTATCGGTAAAAGGATCGCTAATGGCACAGCATCATCTATCAAGTTGTATCAGATGGGTGCGAGCAGCAGCAAAGACAGGGACCCTGTGGCTCTTGGCATACCCTATACGGGAGACACTAAGAACACCTTTGCGATCCCTCATGGGACACAAGCAATGACTAGCGCTCTTAATTTCCCTCAGGTCTGGAAAACAACATGCTGACTGCTGTGGGTGCGAACCCAGGTTTCGGAACTATACTCATTTCATCTTGCTCTGTCTACTTCAAAGTATTCAAGAAAGTGGAGTTGTCAGATGCAACCGCCCGTTCGGCCTCTACCAGATGCCCAGTTGTGGACAAGAGTCCCAGCAACAGTCTTTTGGTTTTCAAAACATATCAGCCCTTATGTAATGATGAGAGGTGAAATCTTCCCTGCTTTGCTTGATTTTTCAAAAATTACTATCAGGTTTGTTTAATGAAACTTATGAGAGGCTCTGCCAAAAGATGTTGCCCGAAAAACTTACACAGTTTATGGAGGGAAATTCAGGTGGAGATGTAGATGCAGTTCCAAGTGATAACACCCCATTAGACAGAGAGGCAAACGGGATAGAGCTGAACTGTTGGATGTAGGGGCTACAGCAGGGACAGCTCCTTGGAACAGGATAGACATAGAAAGCATGTGGGAACATGATAAAGCCATGCAAAAGCAATTCAAAGGTATTATGAAAAGGATAATGACAGGGTCATTGGATGAACAGCAACAAGTTTTAATGTCTTTGAAGGAAATGGTTGAAAACCTTTGGTCGACTCAAGAGAAAACTAAGTGATACAAAGACATCTAAAGCTCAGATCTCCAAAAGGATCACATGCAGCAGGTACGGCTCATTTGTGCTGTCACAAGTACAAAAGGGATTGGAAGATATTGAGAACATTCGTATCCCTTCTTTTATAACCAATGTACAGCTCGATAAATGGTCTAGTGCTGGAGGAAACCATTGTAATGTTAGGCGCCTGGGATCTGTATACCCAGTGAAACACTCCTGTGAAGGATAGAAAGGACGACAATTTTTCACTGTGATGATTGCAATTCCACGCCTTCCACCCGACCAGAAGCCCCTTGGGGTCTTCAAGGTGGAGTCCATAGGCATCCTCGAAGGTGACATACATAAGGAATTGGTTAATTATCCAAAGGTATTGGCAAAGAGTGCTGAAACCTGGGTCGTGCCAGATTTATCTTGCTGTACTCTGATCAAAGGCACGTGGACGTGTCGGTGTGATGTCACCCAGAACAGTGTCCCGGCTTGTGGTTTTACCCTGGATCAGCATTAACTGTCCTGCTGGTATTCAAAGATGGAAATCGGGAAAAGCAAGAAACAGATACATGGAAAGAGGTCATTGGACTTGGCTTGCTGTTATAGTAAGCAAGCGTGCCCTGTATTAACTCCATCGTTTTGCTTTACTCCTGAGCTACCTACAAAAATTGCAAGTTCGGTCCTGCTCCCAGTGAACGTTCATAACGCTACGGAAATTCAGGTGGAAATGGGTTTAAGGGAGGAAGCCAAGAGGTGGTTATGCAGTCTGGACATCCGATTCCACCACTGTCACAGAGTCTTAAATCTATACATGACCAGATGATCACATCAGAGTGCCACCAAATTGATCTACAACAACGAAATGTGGCCATAGAAAAGGGCCACACAGGGCAGCTGGGAGAGCATAGATGGTGGGAAACAACTTACGACGTAGGGCAACAACCCTGGGCTAGAATTCTCCAACAGGTTTTAATCCCAGTCATTTCTTATTGTAATTGATATTATAATGCTTTGTGTAATACCCTCAATGTATAGTAAACAGAGTGTGCAAATGGAGAGTATTGCGCTATCGAGCTGGCGACATGTTACGGTAGGCATGTGAGCATATGGGAAATTCCTACTGCTCAATATGAGGGATAAGTGGGAAAAGTACTTTTTGTAGGCTTTTCAGTAGAATAGGCCTTTTAGATTCAAAGCTGTTACTGTCAGCAGTTTGTGTAACGGTCCATGATTAACCTACGTGAGAATACATACTGGCTACTGTGGTTATCTTATATTTATGAGATCATAGAATGGGAATTGTTTGTTGATTGTTTCTGACTATTTTGGAATGTGCAGGAGTTGTTAGGAGGCTGCTTGGCTGGGGAAAACATTGAAATCTCTTGACATACAGGCACAAAAGCAGGTTATTAAATTCCCATAATATAACATGTGACTTCATGTATATAAGGCAGATGTAAAGCATCGAATATTGGAACATTCTCGGAGCGAGACTGGACCGCTCCCATGTTACTACTCGGCCATTCGAGATTAATCACCTCCAAACCTTGTAGATGTTAACAGGTTGTATCTCTCTTATTTTACAATGTTATAAGTATAACCTTTGTATTTTAACCTCTTTACATCTCTTATTGTAGCTTATTTTATAACTGTAATAAACATAATGGCCCGGAATTTGCGGTTGTAATGACGGCGAAGCTGTCAGCGCTCACCTGTCATTACTGTATAAAACTGACAGCAACTTCTGGCATCCGCACACGCGCAGTTAAACACGGAAATCCGGAAGTTTCTGTCAGTGATTCCCTGCTCCTCCACAGGGTGCGCTGTTGCAGTCTTTACAGATGCGATTATTTAGAAATCACTGATTTGATGTAAACTCCAACTTTTTACTCACTAGTCTCGAAAAAGTTAAGCTTTGTTGAATGAGGTGTAACTGAGTTTCTAATGGTGTACTAAGTCATAATTACTGCTGAACAACCTTTCTGGCCCTGAAAAACTAATTTTATATGCGTGGAGCGTCATTCCTTCCATTCCATGATAAAAATTCCATAGATTTTTTAAATAATAAAAATTAATTTTTGTTTTACTTTTTAAAAGTTTGTTTATGATATTTCAGCTTCTATCTTAATCCCGTGCAATGTTCCCTCTAATTTTATTTTGGGTGTGCGGGGGCCGCACGGCGCATTCAGAGTTTTGTGAAATTTAACGTTGGAAAAGCCGGTCCCGGGCTGCGCGGGACCGGTAGAGAACTGGCTTAAGAGGGAACGTTGATCTCATGTGTATGTCCCAATCTTTATTTCGCTTTCTGTAAAATGATTAAAAAGTGAGTGATAATACATGCTTTTTACTTCCTGGTTTGCTGTCCGTGAGAATTCTTCAATGTGATTGACTGCTCAGCCTGCTCGATGACATCACTGACGCTGGACAACACAGACTCCCCTATAGATGGCGCCAGATGGAAAGTCATGTCGGAAAAGGGGAAACAGACGCCAGAGAGCCGCTAAAACTTAGTTCTTCAAGGTCAGCGGTGAGCACCGTCACTTCGCCACTGACCGCAAAATCTGAACCATATACTTTGTACAGGCTCCCTCGACTCTTTGAGTACAAAAAAATGAATCTAATATATAAATTACTCACACAGTCTAAACAATAGTTAAACACTGAAACCGTGGCATTGTATCCATTCGAAGAGGCTCTTAAAATTGAGCTTATTTTGTTAGGCGCAAAGGCAGTTGCTAAAGTTTTTACATGTTAAAAAATATTGAATTTACTATGAAACAGAATAGTGTACACCAATGAAACTCATAAATGGTTCGGTATAGTTTTTAAGTCATTTTCAGTGATTAAAAATCGCGTTACTCGGAGGTGGAGGACTGGAGTCTCTTATTAAAAATACTTATTTTTTGTGACATAATCAGCTGTATTAACAAAACTACACCAGGTTACCTCTCTTAAGTAGATCAATCAATAGTTTTTAATACAAAAAGGAAAAAAATAAACAATTGCGTTCATTACGCAGACCAATTGTGCTGATTTTAGGTGTGTGATTATGCAAATGAGCTTGGGCAGAAACTTGAACCATAACGGCACTTTGGATAAACAGCGCAATTAAAGCGCAATGTGAGCCCAGCCTCCCGACTGCGCCCAAAGCAGAAACTCTACCCCCATGATACCATGGAACTGTACCATCTACAAACAATATTTAAACACTGATACCATGGAACTGTACCATCTACAAACAATATTTAAACACTGATACCATGGAACTGTACCATCTACAAACAATATTTAAACACTGATACCAGGGCACTGTACCATCTACAAACAACATTTAAACACTGATACCATGGAACTGTACCATCTATAAACAATATTTAAACACTGATACCATGGAACTGTACCATCTACAAACAACATTTAAACACTGATACCATGGAACTGTACCATCTATAAACAATATTTAAACACTGATACCATGGAACTGTACCATCTATAAACAATATTTAAACACTGATACCATGTCACTCTACCATCTATAAACAATATTTAAACACTGATACCATGGAACTGTACCATCTACAAACAATATTTAAACACTGATACCATGGAACTGTACCATCTACAAACAATATTTAAACACTGATACCATGTCACTCTACCATCTATAAACAATATTTAAACACTGATACCATGGAACTGTACCATCTACAAACAATATTTAAACACTGATACCATGGAACTGTACCATCTACAAACAATATTTAAACACTGATACCATGTCACTCTACCATCTATAAACAATATTTAAACACTGATACCATGGAACTGTACCATCTACAAACAATATTTAAACACTGATAACATGGAACTGTACCATCTACAAACAATATTTAAACACTGATACCATGTCACTCTACCATCTATAAACAATATTTAAACACTGATACCATGGAACTGTACCATCTACAAACAATATTTAAACATTGATACCATGGAACTGTACCATCTATAAACAATATTTAAACATTGATACCAGGGCACTGTACCATCTACAAACAATATTTAAACACTGATACCATGGAACTGTACCATCTATAAACAATATTTAAACATTGATACCATGGAACTGTACCATCTATAAACAATATTTAAACACTGATACCATGGAACGTTACATCTATAAACAATATTTAAACACTGATACCATGGAACTGTACCATCTATAAACAATATTTAAACACTGATACCATGGAACTGTACATCTATAAACAATATTTAAACACTGATACCATGGAACTTTACCATCTATAAACAATATTTAAACACTGATACCATAGAACTGTACCATCTACAAACAATATTTAAACACTGATACCATGGAACTGTACCATCTATAAACAATATTTAAACACTGATACCATGGAACTTTACCATCTATAAACAATATTTAAACACTGATACCATGGAACTGTACCATCTATAAACAATATTTAAACACGGATACCATGGAACTGTACCATCTATAAACAATATTTAAACACTGATACCATGTCACTCTACCATCTATAAACAATATTTAAACACTGATACCATGGAACTGTACCATCTACAAACAATATTTAAACACTGATACCATGGAACTGTACCATCTACAAACAATATTTAAACACTGATACCATGTCACTCTACCATCTATAAACAATATTTAAACACTGATACCATGGAACTGTACCATCTATAAACAATATTTAAACACTGATACCATGGAACTGTACCATCTACAAACAATATTTAAACACTGATACCATGTCACTCTACCATCTATAAACAATATTTAAACACTGATACCATGGAACTGTACCATCTACAAACAATATTTAAACATTGATACCATGGAACTGTACCATCTACAAACAATATTTAAACACTGATACCATGGAACTGTACCATCTATAAACAATATTTAAACATTGATACCATGGAACTGTACCATCAATAAACAATATTTAAACACTGATACCATGGAACTTTACATCTATAAACAATATTTAAACACTGATACCATGGAACTGTACCATCTATAAACAATATTTAAACACTGATACCATGGAACTGTACATCTATAAACAATATTTAAACACTGATACCATGGAACTGTACCATCTACAAACAATATTTAAACACTGATACCATGTCACTCTACCATCTATAAACAATATTTAAACACTGATACCATGGAACTGTACATCTATAAACAATATTTAAACACCGATACCATGGAACTGTACCATCTACAAACAATATTTAAACACTGATACCATGTCACTCTACCATCTATAAACAATATTTAAACACTGATACCATGGAACTGTACCATCTACAAACAATATTTAAACACTGATACCATGGAACTGTACCATCTACAAACAATATTTAAACACTGATACCATGTCACTCTACCATCTATAAACAATATTTAAACACTGATACCATGGAACTGTACCATCTATAAACAATATTTAAACACTGATACCATGGAACTGTACCATCTACAAACAATATTTAAACACTGATACCATGGAACTGTACCATCTACAAACAATATTTAAACACTGATACCATGTCACTCTACCATCTATAAACAATATTTAAACACTGATACCATGGAACTGTACCATCTATAAACAATATTTAAACATTGATACCATGGAACTGTACCATCTATAAACAATATTTAAACATTGATACCAGGGCACTGTACCATCTACAAACAATATTTAAACACTGATACCATGGAACTGTACCATCTATAAACAATATTTAAACATTGATACCATGGAACTGTACCATCTATAAACAATATTTAAACACTGATACCATGGAACTGTACATCTATAAACAATATTTAAACACTGATACCATGGAACTTTACCATCTATAAACAATATTTAAACACTGATACCATAGAACTGTACCATCTACAAACAATATTTAAACACTGATACCATGGAACTGTACCATCTATAAACAATATTTAAACACTGATACCATGGAACTTTACCATCTATAAACAATATTTAAACACTGATACCATGGAACTGTACATCTATAAACAATATTTAAACACTGATACCATGGAACTGTACATCTATAAACAATATTTAAACAGTGATACCATGGAACTGTACCATCTATAAACAATATTTAAACACTGATACCATGGAACTGTACCATCTATAAACAATATTTAAACACTGATACCACAGAACTGTACCATCTATAAACAATATTTAAACACTGATACCATGGAACTGTTCCATCTATAAACAATATTTAAACAATATTTAAACACTGATACCATGGAACTGTACCATCTATAAACAATATTTAAACACTGATACCATGGAACTGTACCATCTATAAACAATATTTAAACACTGATACCACAGAACTGTACCATCTATAAACAATATTTAAACACTGATACCATGTCACTCTACCATCTATAAACAATATTTAAACACTGATACCATGGAACTGTACCATCTATAAACAATATTTAAACACTGATACCATGGAACTGTACCATCTATAAACAATATTTAAACACTGATACCATGTCACTGTACCATCTATAAACAACATTTAAACACTGATACCATGGTACTATATCATGTATAAATAACATTTAAACACAGGTAATAATAAGGAACTTGCATTTAAATCGCTCCTTTTGCAACCTCAGGACATCCCAAAGCGCTTTACTGTCAATGAAGTACTTTTTGAAGTGTAGTCACTGTTGTAATGCAGGAAATGCAGCAGCAAATTTGCGCACAGCAAGCTCCCACAAACAGCAATGTGATAATGACAAGGTAATCTGTTTTTAGGGGAGTTGGATTAGGGATAAATATTGGCCAGGACACTGAGGAGAACTCCCCTGGCTCTTCTTCAAATAGTACCATGGGATCTTTTACATCCACCTGAGAGGGTAGACGGGGCCTCGGTTTAACGTCTCATCCGAAAGACGACACCTCCCACAGTCAGTACTGCATCAGGAGTGTCAGCCTGGATTTTTGTGCTTAATCCCTGAAGTGGGACATGAACTCAGAACCTTCTGGCTCAGAGACGAGAGTGCTGCCCACTAAGCCATGGCTGACAATGTCAATGTATCATCTATGAACAATATTTGAATGCTGATACCATGGTACTGTATCCTTTCTAAACAATATTTATGGTATTGTATCCTCTATAAACTACATCTAAACACAGATACCATTGTACTGTATTCCCCCATAAATAACATTTAAGCACTGACACCATGGCACTGTACATTTAACTGCCTTTTATACAGGCAACAGTCTACTGGCACTGTATGTTTATACACCTGTTATGCAGAGGATAATGTTATGGTATCTGTGTGTATAAATGTTGCTTATATAAGTTATGTCGGAACATAGGAACAGGAGTAGGCCATTAAGTCCCTTGAATGTGTTCTGCCATTCAATCAGATCAGGGCTGATCTGTACCTCAACTCCATTTAACTGCTTTTGTTCCATATCCCTTACCTAACAATAATCTATCAATCTTAATCTTGAACATTTCAAATGACCGAGCATCCACAGTCTTTGGGGGAAAGAGTTCTAGATTTCTATTATCGTTTGTGTGAATAAGTACTTCCCGATTTCACTCCAAAGTGACCTAGCTCTAATTTTATGATTGTGCCCCATTTTCTAGATTTCCCCACCAGTGGAAATAGTTTCTCAGTGTCCACGCTAATTCATCCCTTTATCATTTTAAACACTGCAATTGGATCACCCCTCTGAACCTTGTAAACTCAGGAGAGTACAAGCCAAGTGTATGCAACCTGTCTTTATAATTTAACCTTTCTAGCTCTGGTATCATTCTGGACCCCCTGCACCCCCTCCCAAGGCCAGTATATCCTTCCTGAGCTGTCGTGCCCATAACTGAATGCAGTACTCCAGATTGGGTCTGACTGAGGCTCTGTGCAACTGAAGTATAACTTCCTCCCCCTTTGTATTCCAACCACCTTGAGATAAAGGCCAACATTCCATTAGCCTTTTTGATTATTTTTTGCGTCAATGCCCCAGCTTTTACTAATTTACAATGGACACCCAAATCACATTGCCCCTCCACAGTTTCTAATCTCGCTCCAATAAGAAAATATTGAGATTTGTCTTTCTTGGATCCAAATGGATGACCTCACACATCCCTACATTGAACTTCATCTTCCATATTATTATCCATTCATTTATTCTGTCTCTCTGTAACTTCCTGCTCCCATGTACACAACTTATAGTGCTTCCTAACTAGTGCAATCTGCAAACTTGCCTATACAACTCTATATTCCTTCATCCACGTCATTGACAGAAATGGTGCAAAGCTGAGGCCCCAGTACAGATCCCTTGGGAAAAGCCACTTGTCACACCCTGTCAATCAGAGTATGTTCCCTGTATTCCTACTCTCTGTCTCCTACTGTCCGATTAGTTACCAACCAGTAACAAGGTTACCTCAATACTCGGCACTTTTATTTTTGTGAATAATCTCTTGTGCGGAACCTTATTAAATGCCTTCTGGAAGTTCATATAGACAATATCCATAGACACTCCCCTATCCACCATGTTAGTGATCTCCTCAAATAATTCAACTAGATTAGTCAGGCATGACCTACCCTTCACAACTCTTTGATCAACTCATACCTGTCCAAGTGCTCAGTCACTCTGATGATCCCAGTAGCTTCCCAACAATTAATGTTAAACTGATAGGTCTGTAGTTTCCTGTTTTCTCCCTCCCTCCCTTCTTAAATAATGGAGTGACATTTGCAAGTTTTCAATCCAAAGGCACAATTCCCAAATCTGGAAAGTTTTTGATAATTATGACCTATGTATCTGCAACTTCTTCACCTATTTCTTTTAATAGCCTGGGGTGGAAACCATCAGGACCCGGAGATTGTCCCATTATTTTCTCCATTACCATTTTTGTCACTTATATTAAATCCAATAAATTCCTCCTCTTAACTTATTTTTAAACTTCCCTTGTATGTTGTCCTCTTCCTGTACAAACGAATGCAAAAGATTCATTTAACAAGTCTGCCATTTCCTTATTGTTCATTATAGTCTCACATGCATCTGACTGTAATTAACCCACATTCCCCTTTGCCACTCTCTTTCTCATAATATATTGATGGAAACATTTACTGTTAGCTTTGATATCCCTTGCAAGTTTTTTTTTTCTATATTCCCTTTGTGCACCTCTTATTACTTTCTTCAAATCCCTTTGTGGCCATATTTTTATAGCTCTCCCAGTCCGCTGGATTTCCACTTTTCTTTGCATTTGTGCAAGCCTTTTCCTTTTACTTGGCACTGCCTCATTTGTTGGCTATGGTGGCTTAACTGCACAAGTGGAGGTTTTTTTTGTTGCCTTTTAGGGGTTGAAAAATAATTGACCATTAGGGTGCCGACAAAATTTATGGCAAGACGTGGTTTGAAGTGGCTGCCTGGCGTCTGGCTGGAGCATACATACCCAGAGTATGGTTGTGTCCATTGGTGTCAATGAGCTGGACTGTAACCGATTTGCGCTGTTGATCATACAGTGTTGTACCATCTGCAGATAAATAAATTAGAATCGAACTGGCCACACCAGGATGATCAAAACAGACCTAAGTTTTAAAAAAGAAACATGAAGAAAGCAGCATTTGAAATATCAAAAGTGTTTTTAAATGCAGTAAAGGGACAAGAGGAAAACCTGCGAATGGGAGAAATTGAAATATAAAAAAAACAGAAAATGCTGGAAATCCACCGTGTCTGAGAGAGAACAATGTACATTTTGGGAGTGACCCTTAATCAGAACCCAATATGATTTTACAGCAATAAATCTAAGCTTCTTGCAAGGACCTCATGTTGTCTCGTAGAATCATAGCATCGGCACTACATAATGAAGCCTTCAGCCCATCGTTCCTTTGCCAATGCTGATTCTTCTGGAGTCATCCACTCTAATTCTATTTCACCAAATCGTTTTATGTTCTTCCTATTCAAATACTTAGAAATTCCCTTTTAAATGATGTTACAGTTGATGCCACAATAATCACTTGTTGTTCTAATTATGTCTCTGTGAGAAAAATAATCTAACTTCCTTCTTTGTAGTTCTCAGGACTAAATCTAAGTCTAAGGCACTTTGGATCACCACAGTTCCATAGACTTAGACTGCAAAAGCAACCAATGACCAGTACAGGGTACACTACAGGGAGAGCTCAAGTTGGTTCAATATATTGTCCAGTGTAGGGTATTTCATTGAGAGAGCTCAAGTTGGTTCAATATACTGTCTAGTGTAGGGTATTCCATAGAGAGAGCTTACGTTGGTTCAATATACTGTCTAGTGTAGGGTATTCCATAGAGAGAGCTTACGTTGGTTCAATATACTGTCTAGTGTAGGGTATTCCATAGAGAGAGCTTACGTTGGTTCAATATACTGTCCAGTGTAGGGTATTCCACAGAGAGTTCATGTTGGTTCAATTTATTGTCTAGTGCAGGGCACACTACAGGGGGAGCTCATGTTACTTCAATATATTGTCCAGTGCAGGGTATTCTATAGGGAGAGCTCATACTGGTTCAGTGCACTGATCAGTACATGGTACATAACCCAAATAATTTGGGTTGAGATCAGATATGGAGTCACAATGGTAACTCGTTTTGTAAAAATAAAAGGCAAATTGAAATGAAAATACAGAGGTAATGCCAAGAACTATAATTGATTAATTAGCTATGGATTATATAAGAAATAAAAACCAACAAATTGGTGCTTTGGAATCTCATACAGTGAAGTGGCTCCTGCAGTTAAATGATATGTAATTAAAGGAAGGTACTGTTCCACATTTCTTCAAAATATGTCACCACTGTCCACAAGTGAAGTTCATCGATGAAGCAGTGTCTGGTACTAACAGCTCAAAAGTCTTCTTACCTTCAGCCAGAGCTTTTCTTCATCGTCTGAGCTGTGGTATGAATAGGGTTTGTTAAAGTCTTGTACACTTGCAGTGTAGAAGGGAACAGTACATGGAAACCAGGCATACTGGGAGAGACCATCACTCACGTCCAAAAATTCAGTCCGACAAACCTGGAGGATCAGAGAACATCCAACTGTTACAAATGAGGCTTACAGAGCCTAACAGAACAACCACTCGGGGGGTGAATTTGGTCTTGTGCAGTCGTGCAAAATGGCCGGTTTACATTTCAATGGAAAATAAATCAGGCCGGTTGTAAAACAGACTGTTGATTTGCTGTTGCCGATTTCGCTTTACAGTCCGAGACAAATCTTAGACCCCCCACTAGCTCCAGTTCCAAATCCCACGTACTCTAGTAAGTCTGCTTGTGATTTGTAACAGAGGTCAACATGGGTTTCACAGCAGATAGTCACCAGGCCACACGGTAATTAGAAGAAAATCTCTGTGCCAAATGAGAACTACAAGCACAGAAGGTGTAGAAATATTCCATAGATTTATGAATCGGCCTCTTGTTCGTCACTTCAGAGGTAAAGCATCATCCTGAAAACCCTTTATCATGGATGAAAACCCTTTATCATGGATAAATAAAGAAATTAACTGACTCCTTCTAGGCCAGCATAAAACATATAGAAGTACAACACCATAATGCTAGGGTAAAGGTTCGGTGCTATGAATGGAATAAAGAGAAGTGCAAGTGTTACTTAAGTGCATGTTGTGCTGCTCGAGTGTTCGGAGGTGCTGGTGCAGTGATGTTTCAGTGCTACAGACATTTGTTAAAGGGGAATGAAAGACACAAAAGCCCAACCAGCAAATCATAAACTTTGGATATATAACGGAAGCACAATTGGGCTGTTTGTGCTACACAGTTGGTGAAATATAATGTGGCTGTCATGTGGTGGAGCCCACAGGGAGGGGATTGAAAGGTTAATAGGGTAGGGTTGAAAGGTTAATAGTAAGAGCAAGCTCGCAGCATATTAAGATGTTGAGGTGATTAATCCAACAGATTTACACAAGGTTGGATACTCTGAAGTTATGCCGTCAAAGGAGGAACTTTAACTTGCTTTTTTTTGCTTCCTTTGTCCCCAATTTTTTCTCTTCTTCTCCTGAAGGCCTGCACATTGTGTGAACGGACTGTTTCAGAATGGACTCTTCTCTACTTATCTGGAGGCAAGGGGAGTGGGAAAACCAGGCAGGTCCTGCTACCCCACCCACCCCGTCTTTGTAGTTGAACCAGTGGCTTGACTCTGCACCTAAAGAGACATCCAAATGTTGAAGGGGCTGACAACGGCACTGGGAGTTGAAGTGGAGTATTTGAAATAAACACCCGACACCAGGTCTGTGTTCGAAGATTCAAGCAGTCTTTATTCACACCGGTGGGGAAACAACCTGCTATCAGTCTAGCCAAGCTTCTCTCCGCTGATACAAAGTTTTAAGCAGTCTTTTATACAATATAGAGCAGAACTTACACCAACGCCGCCTACAATCACGTGACATTAAGGTACCGCCTTCATTACCGGAAAAGCATATGACCGTTATCACCGCAAGCTGTTGCTGCAACTATGAATTTTGCTTATGCTAGATGGGGTTTTACCAACATTGTACTTCTGACTCATTGTTCTGCTTTATCTGCCCCTCTAGGCCTCTTGTGGTTCAATGGTTCGGCTAGATGCAATTATCTCCAAGTTACACAGCTTGCAGCAGTTAATCATTCGAACACTACTGCAAAATTTCTTAGCGTTATCTCAACTGCCAGTTAAGCAACTTGGAGAAGCTTACTACTGCAAAGGCCTATTAGCTCATTCGATTCCCGAGACCCCTTCTTAACCCTTTAATTATAGTCGAGCTCGAAAGCCCCACTTCAGAGTCCACAAGGTTTCCTTATAGGTCACCTACAAATCTTGGTGAACTCATTTGTTGGTGTATTTGGTCTTCTTAATCTCTCCCTGAAATACGTTTTAGCCTTTCATTGAAAACTTACCAGGACAATGGTCACATTCACCTACTCGGGAGCAAAGACTGACCTGTTTGAAGATGGAGGAGGAGATGCAAGTAAAGAAAACCTTGTGCCCCTATTTAATGTAAATAAATAACAGAATGGAAACAGCACACTAGAACGTGTCCATCAGATGTGTGAATAGGAATATCAGCTAAGCAAAGTCTCTGACCAAGTAAACACAAGGAAAATCCAGAATAGTCCACTGATGAAGTGGGAACCAAAATGAATAAGTGATTAGGATGCAGGAGTAAGCACATGCTAAGACTGATGATTTATATTAGGAAAGGAGAACTATTGAAAATAAAACCCTTACCGCCTTCATTAAATTTGCACAGACACATTCGTACAAACAGCTAAGACATTAATGCAATCTGACAGAATTTTAACCCTTTAGTGTTGTAAGCGGAACTGGTCAAGGAAGTAATGTGATGTGCAAAACCCCACTCTTGAAGTAACCATAACCCACTGATGAGTTCTTTGGTTAGAGCAACTTGCTAATATATTTATTACTCATTGTGGCTAGGGCAATTCCATTGCTCAACTTCTTTTTGCCTACCTTGTTTAAGGCAGGTTGTCCAGTTACCACTTTAACTGGACATCTCCTTTCATCCTGGTGGGAGGTGAAGGCCTGTGTTGCCCACTGGTCAGTGAAGCCCTCTGGTGTAGGAAAGCCACAGTCACGAATACTGCTTCCTCTCTCAAACTCTTCACAGACTCCATCTCCGTCATAAAAGTAACAGAGGCTGGGCTCCCCTAAAGAAAGAAAGACAGGCATATTTGAAGTTATATATAGCACCTAATCACCTATCCCAGCAATGTCTCAAGGGGAAGTAACTATTGCTCTGTAGGTAAACACATCACCCAAATTGCACACAAACATCAATGAGATGACTGACCAGTTAACACGTTTTGGTGGCAGTGGTTGAGGGCCCAATGTTGGCCAGGAGTACGCCCTGCTCTTCTTCCAACAGTGCCATGGGATCTTTAACATCTACCTGAATCACCAGAATAAGTGCCTTAGCTTAATATTGCATCCAAAAGACACCACTTCTGACAATGCAGCAGCTCCCTCAGGACTGCACTGGAATGCTTGCCTGGATTAAGTGATTTTGGCCTGCTGAAAGACTTTTTTTTTTATTCGTTCATGAGATGTGGGCATCACTGGCATGGACAGCATTCATTGACAATCCCTAATTGCCCTTGAGAAGGAGGTGGTGAGCCGCCTTCTTGAACCACTGCAGTCCGTGTGGTGAAGGTACTCCCACAGTGCTGTTAGGGAGGGAGTTCCAGGATTTTGACCCAGCGACGATGAAGGATCGGCGATATACTTCCAAGTCAGGATGGCGTGTGACTTGGAGGGGAACTTGGAGGTGGTGGTGTTCCCATGCGCCTGCTGCCCTTGTCCTTCTAGGTGGTAGAGGTCGCGGGTTTGGGAGGTGCTGCCGAAGGAGCCTTGGCGAGTTGCTGCAGTGCATCTTGTAGATGGTACACACTGCAGCCACGGTACGCCGGTGGTAGAGGGAGTGAATGTTTAAGGTGGTGGATGGGGTGCCAATCAAGCGGGCTGCTTTGTCCTAGATGGTGTCGAGCTTCTTGAGTGTTGTTGAGCCCACAATCTTTTGACTCAGAGATAGGAGTAGACCAACAGAGCCAAGGTGGCACTAACATCATCAATAGGCACAGTCTTGCAGCGCACTGGTACCCAACCTGCATAATGGAGCTGGAGAACACTGGTTGGCGCCTGCAGTTCCTGGATAGTGTTTATCCCCATACCAAGATCCCCCTCTACAAATCATGCCTCAACTTCAGCCAAACATTCGTGGTGAGGCAATGACTCAGCAAAGAAACATCAAGAAATGGACTGCAACAGTTGTTCACTTCAAGCGTCCTCAGACCATTGGTTGGCTTGCAGCAATAGTGGTCTTGTGCTGGAATGGACGTCAGCTGCAGAAACTGTACGGTATGGTGGAGCGTTCAAACACCACAAGACACAAATTAAAATTTTGAACATTGAGAGAAAAAGAGAGATCAGGAGAAACTTTATTGTCACGCAAAGGGTAATAGTTTTGTGGCAATGAATAGCCAGCGATGGAGACTGAACCTTACATAGAATGCACAGCACACAAACAGGCCATTCGGCCCAACTGGTCTGTGCCTCCGCTCACGTATCTTCATCTCACCCTATCAGCATATCCTCATGTGTTTATCTAGCTTCCCCTTAAATGCATCTGACAACATATGAGGGCTCAAAGGGCATTAGACAGACATGGTGAAAAGGTAGGGTTGACAGCTAGGAAAAAGAGACATGTTTCTTGGTTCTAATGAACATTTCCAGTTGCGAAAAAAAAATGTATGTTCTTGTAACCGCCCAGGGGTGGGTTTATTTCATGGCAGAAACACCTCGGAGTGTCGAAGCACTGCCAGAAGCATGGTCGTTCAAAGGTTGGCTTTCCGCAGTGTGTGAGACCGAGCGCCAGTAAAAATGAAGTGTTGGGACGCCGTGTTACTTATTCTCCTGCAGGCTCTTTCTCAATCGCCGATTAATGGGTCGTAGCCTCCAGATGTGTGACTGCCCTTTCATTAAAACATACCTGATGTCTCGGGTAACTGGTCATCTGGCGTGTTGCACCAATTATTAAGGTTAGCTTGTTCCAACGACCCATTCCCATTTTCCCATGTGGACTGAATGAAAGCAACAGTAGACACAGTGCAAGAATGGTTTGGATTAAGAGCAGTTGTTTTTTTAAATTGGAAAAACCCAACTTGTTTTTGAGAAGGCCTTATTACGACAATGACTGGTGCTTACAGCTCACTCTGAACACAAAGCAGAAGAGCATGGAACTAATTAAATCCATGCACACACTCTAATTAACAGTTATCTAACTGGCTGGTGTTTATTCAACTGATTTACATTAGATCAAGGCCACCAACACTTCACGTCACAGAACCTTAATTAGACCCAGTCTTCATCAAAGAAAGGGACTAAAAACAAAGTGAAGAAACATAGGCAATCGGTGGGCAAAGTGTAAACGCCTGAATACATTCAGGCCTAATTGACATATAACCTCTTTTAATGTGAGACACATGAGCACAAAACAGGCTATGTGCCAGCTACCCTCCACTGAGGAGCATTAACCCCTCACTGAGCTCTGCAAGACTTGCACTGCTAATTGAGAACAGTGTTGCTCGGTCAGATCACAAGCCGTAGCGCGGTGCCAATGTGTTTAATCCCTCGAGCAACCAGTATCATTCCGGGTGTCACAAACTGATGTTATTTAAGGGGAATAAAAAGAGAAAATGGTGGAAATACTCAGCAGGCCTGCTAATGGTTCTGTGTCAGCTTCTCTAGATCCACCTTTTGTTTCTTAACTTGACCCATTACCACCTCCTTTTGCTTATGCTATCATCCCTTTTATCATTTAATCAGTTCTGCCCTCAACCCTATCACAGACTTTCCCTTTTGGTACTTCCTCCCCTCCCCCCTTTTCCTATCTCTGTACTTGCTTAAAAACTGTTACATCTCTAACTTCTTCCAGTTCTGACGAAAGATCATTGACCTGAAATGTTAACTCTGTTTCTCTCTCCAATGATACTACCTGACCTGCTGAGTGGTCCCACCATTTTCTCTTTTTATTTCAGATTTCCAGCATCTGCTATATTTTGCTTTTATTTAAGGAGAAGCCAGATAAGTACACTAGGGAGAAAGGAATAGAAGGTTTTGCTAATAGGGTTAGATGAGGTAGGGTGGGAGGAGGCTCGTGTGGTGCATAAACATCGCCATAGACTAGTTGGGCCGAATGGCCTGTTTCTGTGCTGTCCATTCTAAGAAATTCTACGTCATGAAGAAAGGTTATGGAAAGTTAGCTTGTCCACTTTGGGAACGTGGAGACTTCAAACTGACCCAACTGATGTTTAGGAAGAGAACTGACGAGGTTGTTCATGATGGAAAAGGGTTTCAAATAGCAAGAAACAACATTTAAAAACATGAATTTGCAAGGTTGATACCAGAACTGCGAGGTTATACCTATCAGGAAAGGATGAACAGGCTGGGTCTCTTTTCTCTAGAAGAGAGAAGATTGAGGGGTGACCTAATTATGAAAGGCTTTGATAGTGTAGACTCAGAGAAAGTGAATCAATTTGGTTAGAGTTGAGGAGCAAAAAGGGTATGATCACGCTATTGGGGGTATTCTATAGGCCTCCAAATAGTGAGAGGGAGGTAGAGGAGCAAATCTGCAGGGAAATCGCAGAGATATGCAAGAGCTATAGAGTGGTGATATTGGGGGACTTTAATTACCCAAATATCGATTGGGATAATGCTAGGGTAAAGGGAAAGGAGGGGGAGGAATTTCTGAAATGTGTTGAGGAGAATTTCCTTGACCAATATGTTCTTGGCCCAACTAGGAAGGAGGCATTGCTGGATCTGGTGTTGGGGAATGAGGTGGGCCAGGTCAACCAAGTGTCTGTGGGAGAACACTTGGGTATGAGTGATCATCGTATCATAAGATTTAGATTAGCAATGGAGAGGAGCAAGGAACAATCTAGAGTGGAACTTCTAAACTGGAATAGGGCTAACTTCAATGGGATGCGAAAGGATCTAGCCAGGGTAAAATGGAACCAAAGACTGACAGGAAAAACTGTAACAGAACAATGGGTGATCTTTAAGGAGGAGATGTTCCAAGTACAGGCTAGGTACATTCCAACAAGAGGGATGGGTAAGGGAACCAAAGCAAGGGCTCCTTGGATGACGAGGGAGATAGAGAAGATGATGAAACAAAAAGAGAGGGTGTATGGTGCATGTCAGGCGAATTCTTCAAGGGAGAACCAGACAAAATACAATAAGTTGAGAGGGGATGTGAAGATGAAAATGCGATTAGCAAAGAGAGAATATGAGAGTAGAATGGCGGTTAACATAAAAGGGAACCCAAAAATCTTCTACCAGCATGTAAACAGTAAGCGGGTAGTAAGAGGCAGGGTGGGGCCTATTAGAGACAAAGGAGGTGATATATGCTTAGAGGCACAGGGCAAGGCTAGAATACTCAATGAGTACTTTGTATCGGTGTTTGCTAAGGAGGTGGATGCTGACAAAATATCGGTAGAAGCAATGGAAGGGGTGTAAATTGATAGACAGGATGTACTAGAAAGGCTGGGTATGCTTAGAGTGGACAAGTCGCCTGGTCCAGATGGCTTGCATCCCAGGTTGCTAAGGGAATTGGGGGAGGAGATAGCAGAAGGGCTTGCCATAATTTATCAATCTTCCCTAGATGCGGGGGAGGTGCCTGAGGATTGGAAAGTGGCAAATGTGACACCATTGATCAAGAAAGGGTGTAAGGACAATCCTAGTAACTACAGGCCAGTCAGTTTAACATCAGTGGTGGGTAAAGTTTTAGAAACAATAGTCAAGGAAACAATTAACGGGCACTTGGAGAGGTTTAAGCTAATTCAGGAGAGCCAACACGGATTTGTAAAAGGCAGATCGTGTTTGACTAATCTAATTGAATTTTTTGATTAAGTAACAGAGAGGATTGATGAAGGGAATGCAATGGATGTTGTCTGCATGGATTTTCGAAGGCGTTTGACAAAGTACCACATAGAAGGCTGGTTAACAAAATTGAGACTCATGGAATAGGTGGGTCAGTGGCAGCTTGGATAAGGAATTGGCTTAAGGACAGGAAACAGCGAGTTGTAGTAAATGGCTGTTTTTCAGACTGGAGGATGGTTGACAGTGGTGTTCCCCAAGGGTCAGTGCTGGGGGCACTGCTTTTTTTGATATATATAAATAACCTGGATTTTGGAATACAATTTCTAAATTTGCCGATGACACCAATCTTGGGGGTGTGGCAAACAGTGATGATGATACCAATCGACTGCAACAGGACATAGAAAGGCTAGCAGAATGGGTAAATAAGTGGCAGGTGGAATTTAATACAGAGAAGTGTGAGGTGATGCATTTTGGCAGAAGGAACAGGGAGAGGCAATATACACTTAATGGCACAGTTTTAAAGAGTGTGCAGGGACAGAGGGACCTGAGAGTTAATGTGCATAGGTCCCTGAAGGTGGCAGGACATATTGAGAAAGTGGTTAGCAAAGCATATGAGATCTTGGGCTTCATAAATAGAGGTATTGAGTACAAAAGTAGAGAAGTTATGCTGAACCTTTATAAAGCGCTGCTTTGGCCACAACTGGAGTATTGCGACCAGTTCTGGTCACCACACTTTAGGAAGAATGTGAAGGCACTTGAGAGGGTGCAGAGGAGATTTACCAGAATGGTTCTGGGGATGGGGGATCTTAGCTACAAGGACAGGTTGGAGAAGCTGGATTTGTTTTCATTAGAGCAAAGGAGGTTGAGGGGTGATTTGATACAGGTGTGCAAGATTATGACGGGTTTGGATAGGCTAGACGGGGAAAGGCTGTTCTCACTAGTTGATGGTACAAGGACTAGGGGACACAGATTTAAGGTTTTGGGCAAGAGATACAGGGGGGATGTGAGTAAAAACTTTTTTATGCAGTGAGTGGTGAGGACCTGGAACTCCCTGCTGATGGAAGTGGTGGAAGCAGAGACACTCAATGTTTTCAAGGGGAGACTGGATGGGCACTTGAGGGAAATAAACTTGCAGGGCGACGGGGATAGAGCGGGGGAATGGGACTGACTGGATTGCTCGACAGAGAGCCGGCACGGACTAGATGGGCCGATTGTCCTCCTTCTGTGCCGTTATGACTCTATGACTTGTGGGGAAGAGCAAAACTAGAGGCCATCAATATAAGGTAGTCACCAAGAAATCCAATAGGGAATTCAGGAGAAACTTCTTTACCCAGAAAATGGTGAGAATGTGGAACTCACTTCCACAGGAAGTAGTTGAGACGAATAGTATTGATGCATTTAAGGGGGAAGCTAGATAAGCATATGAGGGAGAAAGAAATAGAAGGATATGCTGATAGAGTTAGATGAGGAAGGATGGGAGGAGGCTCGAGTGGAGCATTAACGCCGGCATGGACTGGTTGGGCCGAATGGCCTGTTTCTGTATGGTGTGTCCTATGTAATTCTATGGAAGTCACTAGTAAAAGAGGAATGCAGGAACAATTTATTTTCACAATACACTCCTGGAGTAAGCTTCCAGTGTGAGTCGTTGAAGCAGACAGTTTAAATGGCCTCAGGAGAGATACAAGATTGAGTAGTACGTATCGAGAGAAGGCAGGTCAGCTTTCTGAAAGTGTTATCAGAGGAGAAAGGGTAATAAGAGATAAAAAGGTCATTGTAGAAAGCAAGGAATATCAAAAAATTCAATGACCAAACCAGGAAAAAGGATAAAAGTCAACATTCCTACGCGATGGATCAGGTGGAATGGTACCTTTACAAGTGCACAAAGTATTTAAAACCAAATATCTGTGGAAGGATATGATATACCAGCTATAACGGCAATGTGGCTTAAGGTTAGATGAGGTTGGGAACTTAATATTCCTCATTATAACATTTTCAGGAGAGATAGGGAGGGGGATCAGTATGTTTCCAGTCGAACAAAGATTTAAGTTCTGGGAAATGAATAACTGATGTGAGAGTAGAATAACAATTGGGAAATAGTGACCATAACATAGTTAGGTTACATGCAAGAACAGAAAAAGGCAATGAAGAGTCAAAGATAAGGGAACTGCACTGGAACAAGGCAAAGTTCAGTCAGATAAAAAGGGGATCGGACCCCAATAAACTGGCAAAAATGTTTGTAAACATGTCGACAAATCTGCAGTGGGAAATTTTCTCGGCATATGTAAAAGATTAGCAAGTAATACAACAGGAAATAGTAAGGGCTCTTATGAGCATATAAGAAACATAAAAACATAGAAGATAGGAGCAGGAGTAGGCCATTCGGCCCCTCGAGCCTGCTCTGCCATTCGATGAGATCATGGCTGATCATCCAAACTCAGTACCCTGTACCTGAATTGTTAAAGAAAAGGTAGAACTACTCTGGGATGAAGGCGAGAGTCTAATTACAGAGGATGAAGGCATGGCGGAGATATTAAATAAATATTTTGCATCAATTTTTACAAAATGATGGTGGAAGTGAGAACATAGGCAGGAATCCATAATTCAAAATTAAATTAGTGAGCGTTTAGAAATGTATGGGATAATCAAGGACAGTCGGCATGGATTTGTTGAAGGCAAATTGCATCTGACAAATATAAGGTGACTGATTGGGCAGATGAAGGGAATGTAGCCGATGTACATATGGGTTGTCAGAAGTCTATCTGCCTCACAAAAGGCTTGTTTAGAAAATTCAGACCTATAGGTACAAGAGGATATATAGCAGCATGGATAGAACGTTGCTGATGGACAGGAAATGGTTGGGGTAAAATGGGTGTTCCCCGGACTGGAGATGGGTTGGATGTGATGTACCCCAGGGGCAACACTGCCTCTACTTTTGCTCCGTACAAAAAGTTGATTTAGACTAAGTTTTTGGATCAAAATCTTGAAATTTGCTGATGACACAAAAGTAGGAGGTTTGGCAAACAGTGAGTAAGACTGTGAAAGATTTGAGGAAAACACATACAAGTCAGCAGAATGAGCAGACTGGTGATAGGTGCATCTTAGCATGGATTTTAAGAAAAAACATAAGGAACTGAAGTCGACATTTAGTAGAAAGACTTTGGCCCGGATTTTGTGGTAGAAATAACGGCAAGGCTATCAGCGCTCATCGTTATTAAGGAGTAAACCGGACAACTTCTAGCGCTAAACGCGGAAATCAGGAAGTTGCTGTCCGAGTTGCCCTGCTTCTCCAGAAGCCTCGCTCTAACAGTATCTCGCCATTAAAACACATGAAGGTCGTGAATTTGCTTATCCACTAAACACGCCAGAAAGAGTCAGGGCCTGTCCATTCAAGTGTATGTGAATTTTTAACGGTGTGATAATTGGCAGTACGTCTTAATTACTGCCAAATAACATTCCTGGCACTGAAAATTTACTTTTAAAAGAGTGGAGTCCCATTCCTTCAGATTTTAATTATTGTCGGAGATTTAAAAAAATAAAAATAAAAATGTTTTTATGTCTCTTTTATCTCTCTCTCAATCCCATCTTTCTTTCCCTCTCTTTATTTTGCTTTCTGTACATGATTTGGCATTGAATTAAATATTCTAACTTGCACGTCCTGGTTTAGATTCTGCGTGTCTCAGTAAGGATTCTTCAATCTGATTGGTTAAGGCATTACACAGTTGCTCGCCCTGTTCTCACAGGTCCCAGATCCCCTGTGGAGGGCGCCGCACTCTTTTGACTCTCTAATAACCGCAAGTCGCAGCGCAAAAGCCCATAGAAAGTCTGTGGGCAAGTAAGAATATAAGAGCATAATAAATAGGAGCAGGAGTAGGCCATACGGCCCTTCGAGCCTGCTCCGCCATTCAATAAGATCATGGCTGATTTTCTACCTCAACTCCACTTTCCCGCACTATCCCCATATCCCTTGATTGTTTCAGTGTCCAAAAATCTATTGATCTCAGTCTTGAATATACTCAATGACTGAGCATCCACAACCCCCCCAGCCCTACAGCCCTGTAAGTGTAATGAACAGCGAGTGCCCTTCGTTCGCTGCTGACAGCAAAATCCAGGCCAATGAACAGAAGGACCTAGGACTTCAATATATAATTCCCTGAAAATCTGATAAAGCCATAAAAAAGGCCAAAAGAATTTTGTGTTTTATAAATAGAGTCATAGAGTACAAGAGAAAACAAGTACTGATGTATTCAAATAGAACAGTGGTTAGGCCAATTAGAGTAATATGTGCAGCTAAAGCCTAGAATTCATTTCCACAAAGAGTGGTTGATGCAGCGACCATTGCTTCTTTTAAGAGAAAATTGTGTAAAATTAAAGCAGATGACAATACGGGCTGATGGGATGGAGTAATGGGATAAGTTTTGGATTGCTCTAACAAAGATCTGGCATGGACATGATAGGTCAAATGGCCTACTTCTGATTCAATGTTGCTATGTTCGAGTTGCCTACCAATCTATTCTTCTTGCCAAGATCCCACTTTTATATTCTCTGCCTGCCGATTTTCCTCTGCCCTTTCACAAAACAAACAACTTGAATTATATAGTGCCTTACACGGCCTCAAGACATCCCACAGCACGTCACAGCCATGCAAGTACTTTTGAACTGTAGCCACCGCTGTAATGTAGGGAAACGTGGCAGTCAATTCGTGCACAGCAAGCTCCCACAAACAGCATAAGAGATAAATAATCAGATAATCATTTTTTTTTTTAAGTGATGCTGGCTGATGTATGAATACAGCAGGAGAACACCCCTACTTTTCTGCAAATAATGCAATCGGATTTTTTAAACATCTGATCCAAATTACAGCACTTGCAACAGTGCAGCACTCCCACAGTACTGCATTGAATTGACAACCTATATTATATGCTTAAGTTTCTGGACTGGAGCTTGGCTCAGAGACAAGAGTGCTAAAACTGAGTCTAGCATGTACAGGAGCTCTGTCTGCGTGTTAAACATAATCAGATGTAGCAGCAGTGTCTGTGTATTATATATAACCAAATATATGACTATAGTCTGTGTTATTTAGTGCTAACTCACCCACACAGTTGAAATTCACCTCTTTCTGACACTTCCTTGAGCAGCCATCACCGTCTAACAAATTGCCATCATCACATTCTTCACCGAGCCTCCTGAGAGATGGAACAAAAAACATGAAACGGTTTAAAACTCCACGTGAAACATCCTCATCCTACGCTTCACGCAGCACGTGAAGCTGACAGGGAGGCTTAACTACAGGAGGTCTGCAAGACTTGTAGAAGGAGACTGGAGATCGGCCCCATTTAGATAGCCGCTCCACTTATCGGTCATGCTCATAGAATCATAGAATCAGAAATTTACAGCACAGAAGGAGGCCATTCGGCCCATCTTGTCCGTGCTGGCCGACAAAGAGCTAGCCAACCTAATCCCACTTTCCAGCATTTGGTCTGTAGGTTACGGCACTTCAAGTGCATATCCAAGTACTTTTTAAATGTATCCAAGTACTTTTTAAATGTGATGAGGGTTTCTGCCTCTACTACCCTTTCAGGTAGTGAGTTCCAGACCCCCACCACCCTCTGGGTGAAAAATGTTCTCCTCAACTCCCCTCTAAACCTCCTGACATGAATCTGTCATTCATGAAAGAAAGACTTATGAAATAATACTGAGTGGCCTGCGGGTGGCGCTATCCAGGGAGAGTATAAATACTCGGGCACGGGCCCAGCTTGCGCAGGACATTCTTAACAGGAACTAGAAAAAGGACACAAGTAGACCACCATGTTGTAAAACAGTTGATTAAAGCTTTGTTTAATGCTTAGACCAAGTGCCTGGTAGTTTTCTTACGTCACCTCCTACCAATTACTTTAAATCTATGCCCCTTGGTTATTGATCCTTCTGATAAGGGAAATACGGTCCTTCCTATCCACTTTATCCAGGCCCCTCATAATTTTATACAGCTCAATTAGGTCTCCCCTCAGCCTCCTCTGTTCCAAAGAAAACAACCCCAGCCTATCCAATCTTTCCTCATAGCCAAAATTCCCCAGCCCAGACAACATCCTCGTAAATCTCCTCTGCACCCTCTCTAGTGCAATCACATCCTTCCTGTAATGTGGTGACCAGAACTGCACGCAGTATTCTAGCTGCGGCCTAACTAGTGTTTTATACATTTCAAGCATAACCTCCCTGCTCTTATATTCTATGCCTTGGCTAATAAAGGCAAGTATCCCATATGCCTTCTTAACCACCTTATCTACCTGTCCTGCTACCTTCAGGGATCTGTGGACATGCACTCCAAGGTCCCTCTGATCCTCTGCACTTCTCAGTGTCCTACCATTTATTGTCATAGTCGTGGAGTCATAACAGCACATAAGGAGGCCATTCGGCCCATCTAGTCCGTGCCGGCTCTCTGTCGAGCAATCCAGTCAGTCCCATTCCCCCGCTCTATCCCCGTCGCCCTGCAAGTTTATTTCCCTAAAGTGCCCATCCAGTCTCCCCTTGAAAACATTGAGTGTCTCCGCTTCTACCACTTCCGTCGGCAGGGAGTTCCAGGTCCTCACCACTCGCTGAGTAAAAAGGTTTTTCCTCACATCCCCCCTGTATCTCTTGCCCAAAACCTTAAATCTGTGTCCCCTAGTCCTTGTACCATCAACTAGTGAGAACAGCCTTTCCCCGTCTAGCCTATCGAAACCCGTCATAATCTTGTACACCTCTATCAAATCACCCCTCAACCTCCTTTGCTCTAATGAAAACAAATCCAGCTTCTCCAACTTGCCCTTGTAGCTAAGATTCCCCATCCTCGGAACCATTCTGGTAAATCTCCTCTGCACCCTCTCAAGTGCCTTCACATTCTTCCTAAAGTGTGGTGACCAGAACTGGACGCAATACTCCAGTTGTGGCCTAACCAGCGCTTTATAAAGGTTCAGCATAAGTTTTCTACTTTTGTACTCAATACCTCTATTTATGAAGCCCAAGATCCCATATGCTTTGCTAACCACTTTCAATATATCCTGCCACCTTCAGGGACCTATGCACATTAACTCCCAGGTCCCTCTGTCCCTGCACACTCTTTAAAACTGTGCCATTAAGTGTATATTGCCTCTCCCTGTTCCTTCTGCCAAAATGCATCACCTTACACTTCTCTGTATTAAATTCCATCTGACACTTGTCTGCCCATTCTGCTAGCCTTTCTATGTCCTGTTGCAGTCGATTGGTATCATCATCACTGTTTGCCACACCTCCAAGTTTGGTGTCATAGGCAAATTTAGAAATACTACTCTGTATTCCAATATCCAGGTCAGTTATACACATCAAAAAAAGCAGTGGCCCCAGCACTGACCCTTGGGGAACACCACTGTCTACCATCCTCCAGTCTGGAAAACAGCCATTTACCACAACTCGCTGTTTTCTGTCTTTAAGCCAATTCCTTATCCAAGCTGCCACTGACCCACCTATTCCATGAGCCTCAATTTTGTTAACCAGCCTTCTATGTGGTACTTTGTCAAACACCTTCCTAAAATCCATGTAGACAACATCCATTGCATTCCCTTCATCAATCCTCTCTGTTAATTCATCAAAAAATTCAATTAGATTAGTCAAACACGATCTGCCTTTTACAAATCGTGTTGGCTCTCCTTAATTAGCTTAAACCTCTCCAAGTGCCCGTTCATTTTTTCCTTGATTATTGTTTCTAAAACTTTACCCACCACTGATGTTAAACTGACTGGCCTGTCGTTACTAGGATTGTCCTTGCACCCTTTCTTGAACATCGTCTATCGTTAACGCCTTGTGTATTCCCTTGCCTTGTTAGCCCTCCCCAAATGCATTACCTCACACTTCTCCGGATTGAATTCCACTTGCCACTGTTCTGCCCACCTGACCAGTCTATTGACCAGCCTGCAGCTTTCTTCTTCATTATCATGTTAGTGGAAAAAGCACCAATCCCGTTATCAGCAGCACAGTTTGTACTGCTCTCCAATGCCAATTGCTCCATCACGTTGGCTGCAAACTTTCATATTACAGTGCGTTAATGAGGCGTTAACGATGGACCATAGTTTAATTTTGTGCTTGCACCAACTGTACACGAGTTATCCCAACCCGCTGGTATCACTGTCTGCTGAACCTGGTTTGGCTGTGTTCCACTGGTGTGCTCAGAACCAATCTAAGAGACAGAGACACCTAAGGCGTCACTCTTTGAGGTGGGTGCTGCTGGTTTGTATTTGCTCATGCCCTTGTATTTTTGTTTGGTTGTTATTTTTTTACACATTTCCCCATAGTCTTCCAGCAGCCTCTTTCATCCACTGATGTCTCCCCCCCGATATGTGAGGTGCCCCAGATGGCTATGTCAGCACATGCGCCACCCAGCGTGCAGCCCAGCCTCCCGCGGCAGGAAAGCTTCTCAACCGAGGCAGCTGTTGGGAAGGAGAAACGTCAGCCAGGCTCCCTCCCATTCCTGCTCGGTGACTCCTACTGGAAAGGGCCAGAAGAGGCTCGTGATACCTCCCATGGAGGACTGACCTCCTGACACCCAGGCCGCGATTTCCCCTACCTGGGCAGGTCCGTGGCAGGCGAGGTCGGTGGCAGGCCCCAAGCCCGTTGCTAGAAAAGATTTTTCCATAATGGGGCTCGTTAAGCCCACCCTGCATGTTACCCGGCCCAATTAAAATGTGCGGGGTCTGGTGACGTCAGCGCTGACGCGTTTGGTGCCAGTATATTTTAAGGGACCATGGCCCCATTTGATTTAACTTCTCATTTGGAGAGTTTAGACTACTGACACTGCTTCTTTGGCTGCAAGATGACTTCACAGAGGCCGAGGACTGTTCCTCGCTTCTGCGATGACTCCCTCCATGTGCTTGTGGAGGGAGTCAGAGCACGCAGGGAGGTTCTCTTCCCTGCCAATGGGTGGAAGAGACCGCCCCAGGAGACCAAGGCAGCTTGGCTGCAGATAGCGGAGGAGGTGACCAGCAGGTCGGTGGTGATGCGGACCTGGGTGCAGTGTCTCAAGTGCTTCAATGATCTTCTAAGTTCAGGAAAAGTGAGTATAAAGCCACACTTACCTTCATGCTGCTGTGCCTCTCATCACATCCCCATCACTCTGCCTTCCCGACCCTACTCACCCCAACATCCCTTGCACCTTCAACCATCCCTCTCTCTATCTACATTATCATATCCCCATCTTACTAACCACCCCTCACACTGAACCTCATCCTAATGCAATCATACAAACGAACACACAAGGAGGCCACGTGGTATTGCCACCCCACTCCATCATAGTCTCCCGCTAAAGATCTAACCCATCCATTCCTTACACTCATGCCATCACTCTCACTCAACTTTCTCTTCATTCCCTCCTTGCAGGAAAAGAGAGCCCACAATATGAGGGAGAGGGAGAAAACGGGAGGAGACCCTCAATCCTTGGCAATACTCACCAGTGCAGAGGGGGCTGCCCTGGAGATTAGTGGAGCGGTGGACCAGCTGGAAGTGTGGGACGGAGAGAGGGGCTCGTCAGAACAACCTGGTGACAGAATCAGTTTCCATACAGCTACATGGCATTTATCAGTCACTCATATGGGGGCTGATGTCAAGAGAGATTGAATGCTCATCATGTGCATAATGGTATCTGTATGCAATCTACATATCATATATCTAACTGATCTCTTTACTCTTCCACAGGTCCATCAAGAGCTCCCCCCCCCACCCCCACCATTGTCCAAGAGGAACAGTGAGAGGACTCCTCAGAGAAGGCTCCAGTCTCTGAGGGCGCAGCGTCACCTCAGACAAGGCAAGCCAGCACCAGCGCAGAAACACACACCTCAGTGGGTCGTACGCGAGATAGAGTAGTGTTGTCACCTGGTGCCTCACACAGCACACATGAGCAAGAGCAGATGGTGGAGACAGGGTCAGCAGTGGAGACTCCTCGTCAGAGGGTGCAGGAGTCTCCTAGCTCTGCTCAGCTGCATGCAGACGCTGAGCCTCGGGGTACATCCAGAAAGAGGGCGATCCTGGAGCTGCAGGAACAGGTTTTGCGAGTGCGGTGAGTGCGAGTGTTTAGGGAATCAAGGAGTCCTTCTCCAACTTGAGCACCAGCGTGGCACTGGCAATCATGGCTGTAGGTTCCTCCATGGATAGGATGGCCATCTACATGCGCCAGTCGCACGAGCACATGGTCACTATTCAAAATAGATGGGCATCTATGGAGGATAGATCCCAGAGGCTCATAGACGCCCTCTCCAGGAGGGATGTCAGTGTAGATGTGGGTCTTCATGGCCCCACTGATGTGCAGCAAGGTGCTCTCCATCTACTTGCTAGCAGAGAAGTGCAGGTGACCCATGAGAGGGATGATGCTGGGAGGGGACACGGAAGTGGGGGGTCCTCTCCAAGCGCTCACACTTCTCCCCCCTTGCCAACCCCTCGGTCAGAGCCCCGGATGCCTCCCCAGGCAGCAAAGGCCAAGTCTGCCCCTGCACAGTCACAGGAGGAGCAGACTTTGGCGGGGCTCTCACGGGCTCCAAAACCCAGAGGATGACCGCCAAAGGCGTATTAGCAGGCGCAGCAGGAAAGTGAGGAGGCTGCCTCTACCTCTGCTGAAGCCACAGGGGTAGCACCACAAGAAGCACACGGAAAAGAAAGATGCCACACAAGTAGAGTCACAAGGGTAGTCACTTGGGTGTTTTCTTGAATGTTATTGTCAAGTTTACGTTCAATTCATTTCATGTATTATATCATTTATTTAGAAAACTTTACGGTCCTTGACAAATGTGTGTGCACAATTGGAAGTGGCATAGTGAATTGTCAGGGTTACCTTAAGCTCCCGCAATGGTGGTGACAGTGAAAAGAAAGGGCTGGTCACTGTAGGGGTGCTTTATGGTGTTGCTGTGGGGTAATGCCAACCTGGCTGCGCATGTGCCAGCCACATGGCTGTGCTGCATAAAGTAAAGTAAATCTGGCCATGTTGAGGCCATCCCTGGCCTCACAGGCAGCAATGTGGTCGAGTACTGGTGGAATTTGGACAGTCGGTTCCTCCAGGTCTTCCTCATCCTCGTCTTCCACCTCATGCTGCTCCCCCTCCTCCGAAGAGGCTGTGCACTCTGTGCCTTCTTCCTCATGGAGCGCTAATCCTCGCTGTTGCGCCATCTTGTGCGCATAGACCACGACGATTCTGGATACCCTGGCTGGTGCGTACTGAAGGGCTCTTCCAGATTTGTCCAGGCATCTGAAGCACATTTTGAGCAACCCTAGTGTCTGCTCTATGACACTTCTGGTGGAGATGTGGCTTTGATTATAATGTTCCTCAGCCTCATTTCTTGGCCTCCTCAAAGGTGTCATGAGCCATGTCTTCAGTGGATAGCCCTCGTCTCCAAGCAGCCAAGTAAGTCTGTTTGGAGGTACGAAGAGCTGAGGGATGGTGGACTGGTGCAGGACAATAGAGTCATGGCAGCTGCCAGGGAACTTGGCGCACATATGCATGATGATCTTCCTATGGTTGCAGACGAGCTGCACATTGAGGGAGTGGAAGCCCTTGCGGTTGACAAAGACTACTGGGTTCTGATGGGGTGCCCTGATGGCCACATGTGTGCAGTCGATGATGCCCTGCACCCATGGGAAGCCAGCCAGAGCCGCAAAGCCGAGCGCCCGCTCAGTAACACTGGCGTTATCAGTGGCAAAGTTGATATAATTGGCGGACTTGTCAAAGACAGCATCGGTGACCTGTGTGATGCATCTGTGGGCAGCCGACTGCGAGATGCCGCAAATATCTGCTGCAGATACTTGGAAGGAGCCTGAGGCGAAGAAGTTGAGGGTGCTGGTGACTTTGACAGCTACTGGTAAGGGGTGTCCACCCGTTCCTCCAGGCTGCAGGTCTTGCTCCAGCAATCTGCAAATGTCTCAGATGACCTGGCACGATAGCCTGAGCTCCTTTGGCACTGCTGCTCAGTCATGTTGAGGAAGATCATCCTCTGCCTGTATAATCTGTGTTGGGGGTATCGCCTCCGGCACAGTCCAGCCCTGCGCTGATGCCCTCTGCCCTGTGCAGCATCAGGTGGTTGAAGAGAAGGTTGGTGTTGTTGTTGGTGCTGCTGGTGTGCCTGGTTCTGTGGCTGATCGTGGTCAGATTCTGAGGACCAAGATGAGACAATATAAACCGTACTCATTCTGATGGAATAGATGGCAGGTGAACTTGAGATGACAGAAGCGATCTGTCAGTGGTGAGAGGGGTTGTTCTAATGAGGTGACACTGGATAGAGAGTTTGCTCCAAACACTTGCAACTTGCATAAAGCTCAATCTGTCTGCCAAATGCAGTAAGCAACAACTTCTGAGCTTGGAAAGTGAACAGCTGTGAGATGGGAGCTTTTATAGCACATTTGCAGCTGTCAAGTAATGAGATGATTCCAAGGCCATTCAACTCCTGCCCTGCTTACCTGACGTGATCCCCGAGCAGCATGGACCCCATGGGCGACCTGGTAAACTCTGAAGGTGAGCTGAAAATAGTTCTGAATGCTCTGTTAACAAGGTCAGAATGACCTGAATTGCCTCCCCCGCCGCTGCGTGTTGGAGACAGACCCGACATTTGGGAAAGGCGTGGGCAGCGGGTTGACAGCGTTGTCTCGACACGCTATCAAAAAATCCATTTTCCCACCCGACCCGCCACCGATCGCGCCCGCTGACCCCCCGGAAAATTCCCCAGTTAGTGTCTAGGACCACACATGAAGAACAGCTGCTTGGTCGGAATGCTAAAAGAGCACTTGGTGCCTGCAGAACGGTATTCCGGTATTAGTCAACAATGTCAAGAGAAGACATGGGAAAACTCTGAGGCAATTAAAAAAAAATCTTATATGCAACTATCAGCTTGGCTCAGTGGGTAGCACTCTCACCTGAGTCAGCAGATCACGAGTTCACGTCCCAGTTCTGAGATTTGAGCACAGGATCCAGGCTGACACACCAGTGCAGTGCCCCATAATCCCTTAATACCTTTGGTTAACAAAAATCTATCAATCTCAGGTTTAAAATTAACAACTGACCTAGCATCAATTGCCTTTTGCAGAAGAGAGTTCCAAACTTCTGCCACCCTTTGTGTGTAGAAGCTTTTCCTAACTTCACTCCTGAAAGGCCTGGTTCTAATTTTTAGACAATGCCCCCTAGTCCTAGAATCTCTAATCAGCGGAAATAGTTTCTCTCTATCTACCCTATCTGTTCCCTGTAATATCTTGAAAACTTAAATCACCCTTAATCTTCTAAATTCCAGGAAGTACAACCCTAGTTTGTGTAATCTCTCCTCATAATTTAACCCTTGAAGTCCGGGTATCATTCCAGTAAACCCACGCTGCACTCCCTCCAAGACCAATGTATCCTTCCTAAGGTGTGGTGCCCAGAACTGCTCACAGTACTCCAGGTGTGGTCTAACCAGGGCTTTGTATCGCTGTAGCATAACTTCTACCCCCTTGTATTCTAGTCCTCTAGATATAAAGGCCAGCATTCCATTAGCCTATTCGATTATTTTCTGTACCTGTCCATGACATGTTAATGATCTATGTACATGGACCCCCAAGTCTCTTTGGACCTCCACTGTTTCTACTTTTCACCATTTAGAAAGTACCCTGTTCTATCCTTTTTAGGTCCAAAGTGGATGACCTCACATTTGCCTACACTGAAATCCATTTGCCACAGTTTTGCCCATTCGCTTAATCTATTAATATCTCTTAGTAATTTTATGCTCCCATCTACACTGCCTACAACGCCACCTATCTTTGCGTCATCGGCAAACTTGGATATGTAGCTTTCTATCCCATCATCTAAGTCGTTAATAAATACGGTGAATAGTTGAGGCCCCAACACAGATTCCTGTGGGACACCACTAGTCACATCCTGCCAATTAGAGTACCTGCCCAATATCCCCACTCTCTGTCTCATGCCACTCAGGTCAATAATTTGTCTTCAATTCCATGAGCTTCAACTGTAGCGAAGACTCTTGTTGACAGTCCATTTACTTACACTGCTGTCCGTGAGCCCATTTCATCAGACTTTAACAGATCTTTTGAAGCTTCAGAGGTTCACTGATCACATGAACCAAATTTATGCAATGCCCATTTTTACTTTCTCACGCTTAAGCTCAACATTGCTTCGAACTCTTGAAGAACCCTCAAGGAGTTGCGCTGTTGTTTGGAATGTTGGGAGTAAGTCAGAGTCAATTCATCCATCACAAGTTGGATCTCGCGCCTTCACCACCTGGATTTCAACTCAACACTGACACTGTGGGCTTCACCCTATAAAAGGATGATCTAGCGGACACTAAGCTTTCACTTCTGTGACCAGAGACTGAAACCAGCCCTATACTGCAGGTAACAAAAGGTCTCCTCTCTCTTACTGCTGTGCGGGACCTCAACTGAATGAGTTTGGACTGATTGAGCTCAGTTCCCCGAGTACTCAATAGGAACACACTTGACAACCAACATTTAAAACAAAAATGAGCACAGGAAGAGATTATTAGAATATTGTTTCTGAATCAAGTTTTGTTTTCTTACTTTTCCACTTGTTGATTGCCACAGAAGGGACTACCATGTATGTAGATCAGAGGTGGGCTCAGGTCACTGGCTGCAGATCCAGCTGCCACCTTTACTTGGTAGCTGTAAACTCTGCCTGGGACAACCTCACTGAAAGCACATCATTGGCAAACATTAGTAACACCAGTTAATTTCCACGAGGGTTCTTGAGGGAGAAAAATGAGTTAAGTAATAGTGAACACTTTGATTCATAGAAAGAAGGGGTTTGGAAACACTGAATTCAAATAAAATTGCCTGAGATCTAATGAAAACGGGTCTAGCGGAGCTTTGATGGGGGCGGTCAAAGGGCTGAGCAGCACCATGGGGAGGTACTCTGAGAGCAGTGAGGCACGTCTCAGGACCTAGAATCAACTGGGAGAGGGGCCCCATGGTCTATGTGCACTGTACAAATGAGGTGTGCGTGGTTGGAGAGAGGCTGTGCAACCAGCCACAGGAGTGGAAAAAAGGGATTTTCTTCAAATCGTTCCCTTTAGACCAACACAGAAACGTAATTATCAATACTAAACCTGGGGGCGGGGGGGGGGGGGGGGGGCGGGGGGCAAACGAAAACTGAGCTGAGCTGAGCTGAGCTGACCTTTCTGCTGCTTAAGTTTAAACAGCTCCACACCCCAAGACACTTCCCCCATCATCCAAGCCTGAAGCCAGCCATCTGAAAGCAAGCTGTTCAGATGGCAGCTATGAGCCAGGTTAATGGTCACGGTTCAGCTCGTGTATGCTTGATAGAAACCTTATGTCAGCACGCTTTCTTGCCGCCCTTTGTAATATCTTTTGGACAGAGTCCAGGCACTGGTTGCCCGTGTATCTCTCCATTCCCATTAGTGACCTGCATTTCAAACCCCTGGTTTTCACCCAAGATGTAAAACACATGTTAAGTCGAAAATGTGCGTTCATAACAGATTGCAGCTCATCGCCACCCCTCAGGAGAGTCCTTCCCTACAACACCGCAGTCTCACTGCCTCACATAAGAAGGCAGTACAATGCTTGCATACCCCCTACCCGCTCGTATACGGGGACACAATGACGAACTGCAGGAGAGTGAGGACGATACGTTTCCTCAAACCACCACTGTCTCCCTCTTCTCACACACAAACACTCTCACTGGTTACTGGGGGACCCAGAGAGCAGTGCATATCCCCAACACACACACTCATGGTGACCAACAGAATAGCAATATATTTTGTTCTTTCCATAAGCTTGTTTTGGGTCCAAGGACAGATTAAGTCAAGATTCTAACAGAACAGTTTAGTACAGACCTGTATTCTTAAAAAACAGTTGCATTGATCATCAAGCTTATTTTCAAAATAAATCACACGTGCATTATTACTGGACGAATAAATCTTTTTTTCTGCTTCATTTTAGTCTTAAATCAAATGACTTTAAAAATATGTTCTTCATTTAGAAAACAGAAGTGGTGATTAACTTTTTTACATCTTCAAAATGTGAGATGCATGGTGCGTAGTGAGTTGTGTAGTGAGTTGTGTATGTGTGTAGGGAGAGGCATATGCACGTAGGGAGATGTATAGTATGTAGCGAGTTGTACAGTACGTAACGAGCTGTATATGTACGTAGTGAATCCTCTCAGGTGGTCGTAAAAGATCCCATGATACTACAACCTCAGGACGTCCCAAAGCACTTTACAGCCAATGAAAAGCTTTTGAAGTGCAGTCACTGTTGTAATGTAGGAAACGTGGCAGCCAATTTGCACACAGCAAGCTCCCACAAACAGCAATGTGATAATGACCAGATAATCTGTTTCAGCAATGTTGGTTGAGAGATATAAATTGGAGAGGACACTGAGGAGAACTCCCCTGCTCGTCCTCAAAATAGTACCATGGGATCTTTTACGCCACCTGAGATAGCAGACGGGGCCTCGGTTTAACGTCTCATCTGAAAGATGGCAACTCTGACAGTGCAGCGCTCCCTCAGCACTGGAGTGTCTGCCTGGATTATGTGCTCGGGTCTCACACAGCTGCGATATTTGGAGAGTAATGGGTTTTATACCAAGTCTTGCCCCTACCTTAAAATGCAACCTCGCACTGCAAGTACTCACAAGTCAGTGAACGTTCTTTCCATCTGGGCGACAGTCACTGCTCGCCCCTTCTGAAACGGAGGCTCCCTCACAATCTTGTACTTCAGGGCTTTGCACTCGGTGCACAGGGGATCCTGAGACTTGGAAGTCAATAGCGCAGCATCCAGCTCCAGCTTCTCGTCGAAGGTGTAGATCTTCACGCCGACCACTTTCTTTTTGATGTTGATCCTGACGGTGAGCGGAATGTCGCAGAAGGTGTGGTAAGCCCCCCCGAGCTGAATTTCCTCTCCATCGACGGTCAGGATCTCCACGTTGGAGACTGCTCTCTCCAAACTGGCAGACAGGTAGGTCACCCACACCGACAGCGAGTCCGCGACGACGGGCCGGGCGAAGCGCAGCTCCAGCATGCAGCCGTCCGGCTGGGGGCAAGGTACTGTCATATTCATGTGGTAGACGTGAAGCTCAGGGCTCCAGGCTCGCAGGCTGGGCTCACATGGTTCCTCCACATCGGGAGATCCTGCAGCAAACACAACATCACAGCTTAAAACAAACTTGTATTTATATCATGCCTTCCACACCCTCAGGGCGTCCCAGAGTGCTTTACACACAATGAAATACTGTTTGACGTGTAGTCACTGTTCTAATGTAGGAAAAGCGGCAGCCAATCTGCGCACAGCAAGCTCCCACAAACAGCAATAATACAAATGTTCAGCTAATCTGTTTTTAGTGATGATCACTGTGTGATAAATATTGGCCAGGACACTGGGGATAACTTCCCTGTTCTACTTCCAATCATGGCATGGGAACTTTTACATCGACCGGAGACGGCAGTCGGGGCCACGGCTTAACATCTAATCTGAATGACGACAGTGCAGCACTCCCTCAGTACAGCTCCGGGAGCCTGTGTCAGCATGGGGGGGGAGGCTGTGTCGGTGTGGGAGGGGCTGTGTCGGTGTGGGGGGGGGGTGCTGTGTCGGTGTGGGAGGGGCTGTGTCGGTGTGGGGGGCTGTCGATGTGGGAGGGGCTGTGTCGGTGTGGGGGGCTGTGTCGGTGTGGGAGGGGCTGTGTCGGTATGGGAGGGGCTGTGTCGGTATGGGAGGGGCTGTGTCGGTATGGGAGGGGCTGTGTCGGTGTGGGGGGCTGTCGGTGTGGGGGGGCTGTGTCGGTGTGGGAGGGGCTGTGTCGGTGTGGGAGGGGCTGTGTCGGTGTGGGGGGGGTGCTGTGTCGGTGTGGGGGGGGGCTGTGTCGGTGTGGGGGGGGCTGTGTCGGTGTGGGGGGGGCTGTGTCGGTGTGGGGGGGGCTGTGTCGGTGTGGGGGGGGCTGTGTCGGTGTGGGGGGGGCTGTGTCGGTGTGGGGGGGGCTGTGTCGGTGTGGGGGGGGCTGTGTCGGTGTGGGGGGGGCTGTGTCGGTGTGGGGGGGGCTGTGTCGGTGTGGGGGGGCTGTGTCGGTGTGGGGGGGCTGTGTCGGTGTGGGGGGCTGTCGGTGTGGGAGGGGCTGTCGGTGTGGGAGGGGCTGTCGGTGTGGGAGGGGCTGTGTTGGTGTGGGAGGGGCTGTGTTGGTGTGGGAGGGGCTGTGCCGGTGTGGGGGGGGCGCAAGGCTGTGTCAGTGTTGAGAATGTAAAGAGTAAACTGTATAATTGAAGGTTTGAGATGTTTTGTCTGTGATCACTTTGAGAAGGATGCTGGTCAGCACACATACATAAAACACTGTTTAAAAATTCATGCGCTAAAAGCAATTTTTTTCAGCTCTTGCTCCCAACTGCCTAATGTCTCAGGCGTTTTTTGCTTTTGTTTTTTTCCCTATCTTTACTTTCCTGTCTTGCTAACCTCTCTCTTCCTCAGCCAGAAGATCAGGACAGTGCACATCTGTGGAATACCAACCTGACCGCCTCTCCCTCCACCCCAGCAGAATACATCTCCCGTCCAAAGCATCACAGCAATCGTTTTCAGAATGCGATTCATGTTCCTGACACCCTGTTGATCAAACCCTCGCTGTTCACCCAGATGCTCCGCACCTGTTGTTTTCGGTCTCACTAAAAGAATTTGCAGCTTTTTTTATGATCAAACTACTCCGGACACCTCGATATCCTGCTCAGTATCGAGGGATTTTTTTTTCCCTCTCCTTTTCTTAATACATCCATCATTCAGTTGTGCTGGAAGGACTCACATAGCACTTGAGCGCCTGTGTGTGTTGTTGTCCTCCCTCGGTGTTTTGGGGTAACATAAGTGCACAGATTGTAACTTTCACATGTGCATCGGCATGTTAGCCGTGAGTGTAACACTGTGCAGGTGGCGATCAGATACAGCGCACCTGACATCAGAGCGTATCCGTTATTACCATGCTGCACAGACATGCAGCAGGATTTAAAAAGGCAAATGTTTTGATTGCTCGATCCCGGTTTAGGGGTGAGTTGTCACTGAACTCATTCCACACCCACGTTAACGAAAGCTTTGTTTTTAATCGCAGAGATAAGATGGAACAATAAGGACATGGTCTGAGGTTTTGTGGCAAATTGCTCCCCCAAAAAAAGACTTCTAAAGGAGTTGTACTGTTCCTGTAACGAGGCACCATCTGTGGCTCTGGTCACTTAATCATAAAAGCGTGCTTTTGTCTACGGGATGGAAGAGAAAAAATAAGAAACAAAAAGCCAGTGAAAGAAATGAGCTATTCTGTTCAGTAAGGGCCCAAAACAGAGACAATGAAAAGAAAGAAGATAGACTTGCATTTCTATAGCGCCTTTCATGACCTCAGGACGTCCCAAAGCACTTCACAGTCAATGAAGTACTTTTGAAGTGTAGTCACTGTTGTAAAGTAGGAAGCACGGAAGCCAATTTGTGGACAGCCAGGTCTCACAAACAGCAATATGATAATGACAAGATAATCTGTTTTAAGTGATGCATTTTGGGAAAAGGAACAAGAGAGGAGAGGATTGATGAAGGGAATGCAATGGATGTTGTCTACATGGATTTTCAGAAGGCGTTTGACAAAGTACCACATAGAAGGCTGGTTAACAAAATTGAGACTCATGGAATAGGTGGGTCAGTGGCAGCTTGGATAAGGAATTGGCTTAAAGACAGAAAACAGCGAGTTGTGGTAAATGGCTGTTTTTCAGACTGGAGGATGGTAGACAGTGATGTTCCCCAAAGGTCAGTGCTGGGGGCACTGCTTATATATATATAAATGACCTGGATATTGGAATACAATTCCTAAATCTGCCGATGACACCAAACTTGGGGGTGTGGCAAACAGTGATGATGATACCAATCGACTGCAACAGGACATAGAAAGGCTAGCAGAATGGGTAGACAAGTGGCAGATGGAATTTAATACAGAGAAGTGTGAGGTGATGCATTTTGGCAGAAGGAACAGGGAGAGGCAATATACACTTAATGGCAGTTTTAAAGAGTGTGCAGGGACAGAGGGACCTGGGAGTTAATGTGCATAGGTCCCTGAAGGTAGCAGGACATATTGAGAGAGTGGTTAGCAAAGCATATGAGATCTTGGGCTTCATAAATAGAGGTACTGAGTACAAAAGTAGAGAAGTTATGCTGAACCTTTATAAAGCGCTGGTTAGGCCACAACTGGAGTATTGCGACCAGTTCTGGTCACCACACTTTAGGAAGGATGGGAAGGCCCTTGAGAGGGTGCAGAGGAGATTTACCAGAATGGTTCCAGAGATGGGGGATCTTAGCTACAAGGACAGGTTGGAGAAGCTGGATTTGCTTTCATTAGAGCAAAGGAGGTTGAGGGGTGATTTGATAGAGGTGTACAAGATTATGACGGGTTTGGATAGGTTAGATGGGGAAAGGCTGTTCCCACTAGTTGATGGTACAAGGACTAGGGGACACAGATTTAAGGTTTTTGGCAAGAGATACAGGGGGGATGTGAGGAAAAACTTTTTTACACAGCGAGTGGTGAGGACCTGGAACTCGCTGCCGACGGAAGTGGTGGAAGCGGACACACTCAATGTTTTCAAGGGTAGACTGGATAGGCACTTGAGGGAAATAAACTTGCAGGGCTACAGGGATAGAGTGGGGGAATAGGACTGACTGTATTGCTCTACAGCCGGCACGGACTCGATGGGCCAAATGGCCTCCTTCTGTGCCGTTATGACTCTATGGTTGGGGGATAGATATTGACCAGGACACTGGGAGAACTGCCCTGCTCTTCTTCAAAATAGTGTAGTAGGATCTTTTACATCCACCTGAGAGGACAGACGGGGCCTCGGTTTAACGTCTCATCTTTTCCAAAGACGGCACCTCTGACAGTGCAGCACTCCCTCATTACTGAAGTAGAGTGATGTGCACAGATCACTAAAATATCATAGACAGGTACAGAAAATAATCAAAAAGGCTAATGGAATGCTGGCCTTTATATCTAGAAGATTACAATACAAGGGGGTAGAAGTTATGCTGCAGCGATACAAAGCCCTGGTTAGACCACACCTGGAGTACTGTGAGCAGTTCTGGGCACCACACCTTAGGAAGGATAGATTGGCCTTGGAGGGAGTGCAGCGTAGGTTTACCAGAATGATACCTGGACTCCAAGGGTTAAGTTACGAGGAGAGATTACATAAATTAGGGTTGTATTCCCTGGAATTTAGAAGGTTAAGGGGTGATTTAATTGAAGTTTTCAAGATATTAAGGGGAACTGATAGGGTAGATAGAGAGAAACTAACTCTGTTGGTTGGAAGTCTAGGACTAGAGAACATAGTCTAAAAATTAGAGCCAGACCTTTCAGGAGTGAAGTTAGGAAACACTTCTACACGCAAAGGGTGGTAGAAGTTTAGAACTCTCTTCCACAAACAGGAATTGATGCTGGGTCAATTGTTAATTTTAAAGCGGAGATTGATAGTTTTTTGTTAACCAAAGGTATTAAGGGATATGGGGCAAAGGCGGGTATATGGTGTCAGGCCACAGATCAGCCATGATTTCATTGAATGGCGGAACAGGTTCGAGAGGCTAAATGGCCTCCTCCTGTTCCTACGGTCCTATGAGTGTCAGCCTAGGACTTGCCCCACAACATTCCGACTCAGCGGCGAGAGTGCTATCAACTAAGCTGTGGCTGACAGGGGAGCAGCAACCATGATTCCAGGTATTAATGTTACGACAAAAGATTATGGATGTTTGGTTTGTATCCTTTGAGAAAGAGGGTACTTAATTGAAGTTTTGAAGAGGATTAACAAAATGGATCCATGCAAACAGTTCAGTGTTGCAAAGACTTCCGGGGGACACAAACTAGGAAGTTAGGAGTAAGAAAGGAAGTCAGGTGGATTTTTAAAAAATCGAACAGTTATAGGCTGGTAGAGCAAGTTATGAAGGGGACTGCATCAACGGATTCAAGACACAACTGGATGGAGAACAAGCTTGAGCTTCCGTCTACAGGAGAGGAAGGGAGAAAAGGGAATGGCATTTTTTTTTGGTCTCCTGGTTATCTGGCTCTTACCCACTGCCTCTTCAGGAGTCCAGTAGCCAGATGCATCGCAGATACGAGGTGAAGAAGCTGTGTGCGCGTGCTGATAGAACTTCCCATCCTCGTCGCAGTCTCCACACAAGTTTCCCACCTCTCTACGAATGGGGGGAAAAAAAGAGAAAGTTGAGAGAATCCTGTAATCAGATAACTTGTCTTAATCTCCAAATCTGTAAGTTCAAGGTCATGCTGAAAAGGAAAGACGTCCCAAAAGATCAAATTAAGCTCCCCCCTGCTTCTAGCTCAGTAACTTCATTCAATGAATAACTGAGCCGTATAGACCAGGAAGGTCCATAGTCAATCCCCAGTCCAAGCTGGGTTAGCTGATGGCAGTAGGGGTTACAATTGACCTGCGTCCCCTCAGTAAGTCATGAAGGAAATCGGTGTCTTTCTGTCCAACAGTCTTTGCTGGGCTGGTGCAGGTCAGGTGAGGAGCGGTGTAACCACACCCACGGTTGAGCAGCCTATCAACACTCACTGCCCAGGCTTTGGAGAGTAGCCAGAAACCCCACTACCTTCAGAAGAGGAAATGAGGGGTAAAATTAGCATTAAAAAGAAAATCAACTGCTTATACAGTGGCAGCCTTGTATGTGAGGCTGTAAAGATCACAGCTCGAACAGGGGAAGAAAGACTTGCATTACATGGCTCTTTGCACGACCTCAGGACGTCCCAAAGCACTTTACAACCAATGAAGTACATTGGTTATGAAGTCCATCAAGTACACAAGAGGTTATTGATACAGCCAGACATCAATCTCTCCCAGCTCCTTAAAAAGCGGGGTGATTAAAACAATCTTTTCATTGAGAAATTAAAACTGAATAATTATCACAGCCACAACTACAAATTGCGAATTTTCAAAAACAAAACACTATTTGGATAAAAGAAGGTATAACTTAGGCCAAAATAAGTGAACTTGCTAAAAAACCTCAGTGTGTGTGTGCAGTTTGTAAAATGGCAGAACAATATGCTAAAAAGCACATCGTGGATACAGATTCGCGAGGTCGTTCAGGTCCACCTTAGCTCGTCGATCCACAAAGACCTTACACGTTCTCCCCATCATGGCATCCAAGTGCTTCTTAAATGCAAGAACAACAGCTCACAAGTAATCACTGAACTATATGCTACTCGTCAGGTGCAATATTACAATAACTAGAAATCACTCATCAAAAGGCGAAGCAGATGAGGTATCGTCACAGTTAATAAAACCCATTAGTATTTGGGGATAACGCATGCGTTGGGAGGGTGATGGCTAGAAGCCTTGGTTGGCGCATTTCTAAATATTGTATTAGTTTCTCTTAAGATAAACAGCCATGGAGAGTGGCATTTATGCAATTTATGCTTCAAATTTATTACTATTTTGGTTTAACACCAAAAAATGTCACTCTGAACAATCTATTCACAAGATACAGGAGGTGATGTGAAGCAGCTTCCTGTCTGCAATTCTAGAGCAAGATGGTAGAATTTTTTCTTTCGCACCTTGCCCGAGTCCATGTATCCGAAAGTACGACGAGCAATATTTTTTAAAATTCATTCATGGGATGTGTGTATTGCTGACAAGGCCAGCATTTATTGCCCATCCCTAATTGCCCTTGAGAAGGTGGTGGTGAGCCGGCTTCTTGAACCGCTGCAGTTCGTGTGGTGAAGGTACTCCCACAGTGCTGTTAGGGAGGGAGTTCCAGGATGTTGACCCAGCGACGATGAAGGTATGGCAACATATTTCCAAGTCAGGGTGGTGTGTGACTTGGAGGAGAACTTGCAGGTGGTGGGGTTCCCATGCGCCTGTTGCCCTTGTCCTTCCAGGTGGAAGAGGTCGCGGGTTTGGGAGGTGCTGCCGAAGAAGCCTTGGCGAGTTGCTGCAGTGCATCTTGTAGATGGTACACACTGCAGCCACAGTGCGCTGGTGGTGGAGGAAGTTTATGTTTAAGGTGGTGGATGGGGTGCCAATCAAGCAGGCTGCTTTGTCCTGGATGGTGTCGAGCTTCTTGAGTGTTGCTGGAGCTGCACTCATCCAGGCAAGTGGAGAGTATTCCATCACACTCCTGACTTGTGCCTTGTAGATGGTGGAAAGGCTTTGGGGAGTAAGGAGGTGAGTCACTCGCTGCAGAATACCCAGCCTCTGACCTGCTCTTGATGCCACAGTATTTATGTGGCTGGTCCAGTTAAGTTTCTGGTCAATGGTGACCCCCAGGATGTTGATGGTGGGAGATTTGGCGATGGTAATCCCGTTGAATGTCAAGGGGCGATGGTTAGACCCTCGCTTGTTGAAGTTAGTCATTGCCTGGCACTTGTGTTGCGCGAATGTTACCTGCCACTTATCAGCCCAAGCCTGACCGTCATCCAGGTCTTGTTGCATGCGGGCTTGGACTGCTTCATTATCTGAGGAGTTGCAAATGGAACTGAATTTGAAGGCAGCAGCTTTCCTTCACTGAAACAAACTAAAATGACAAACTGTTGAGTCCAAATAAATGGATCCATCCTTGCCCCCTCCCCTGATCGAAGCACAAAAAGTCCCGCCTTACTCTGGGTTCCATTGCTTAGTGCACTATCCGCATCCCACGTATTCAGTTCTGGTTGCTGCCCTCCACAGTTGGCACTCCCTCCTCACCCCCAAACCCAGGTAACAATCATCATTCCCCCTTGGAGTAGCTGACCATCTCAGTCAGTCTACACTTGGCGTTCCAGAGATTCATTTTTGGAGGCCTATCCCTTCCTGCTGTGTATGAATCCATGCCGAGATAGAGCAAATCAGGGAAGACATTACCATTCCAGTACATCTTTGCCTCCTCTTGCACTCCAAAGAACCTCGAGGAAGAGATCCACTTTGTAAAATAAATTATTTAAACTCAAATTCGGTGATTGAAATGGACAGAAGCATAGGCGGCCATGCTGGTGCAACACAGCAAGGGCCAGGGCGAGGTGTTGTTGTTGGTTGAGGGTTGCAAACTACACAGCAAAGTACTGGTGATCAGCTGTGCCGTGGTGAGGGTGCACCCAGGGGAGGTCAATTGCTTTCTCATAGCGAGGAAGGCAAACTCAGAAGGGGAACAATGAGAGAACAATATCTTACAAAAAGAAATTAACGGAAACAACAATTTAAGAATGGGGATGCTTTCCATGCAATCAGTAGGGATCCTGACGTCGGACATTGATCCCAATCCAACCACAGAAGTTCTTGCCAAACTAATCTGAGTATCCAGCTGCCTAACAACAAGCAATCACTCGGTTCCTCAAAGGACAATACAATGGGTGGAGTTCTCTTTTAATCAATATTTGGCAGCATGGTTTATAAAAATTGAAAGTGATATATTTGAAGTACATCATCATTCATCAGAATTGAAGAAAATATGGAATGAGATAACGGCATTTGGCCCATCAAGCCTGCTATTGCAACACATCATGTGTGTGCAGTCTGTATGTCATGGATTCCACCCCACCTATTCAATTTCCTAAAGGAAAGTTCTACGTAAATCTTCCCGATTGCCAAAGGTAATCAAGGAAAACTCCAGTCTATCAATCCATCCCCACACTTCCACTATTCAATACTGGCCTACTGCCCTCCACACACGAGAGTCGCTCTCCACCCTGGTCCCGGCAAGAAAAGGAGCCATTGAGCCAGTAGAGTATTTGGGCATCGCAACCTATAGTTATCATTCCAAAGAATTGTTTCTGGAAGCCCATTTCTTTCTGTGGTATGCAAACCCAAGCTTGGATAAGGCAAATCAGGTAAGAAATCAAGTATTCAATGACATTCAATGCTTCCACTCATTTCTTGTGGCCACCCGTGCCCTTTCACTGTTGTAACTGCAGCTCAGGATTTTGTTGATATCTCACTGCAGTGAGTGGCTAGAGAATGGCCACAAGTCGGCTAGAGTGGCACAAATCAGCAGAGCATGGCAACTCAAAACCAAAAGAAGAGTTCGGCTCGAAGGATCTTACTTTACCAACTTGAGGACAATACAAGTTCTCCCTGTCTGGACTGAGGGACAATGAGCTCTTCCACTAGAGCCTAAGTTGACTTCAATGCCTTTAGATTCCCTGTCTGTGCTATTTCCGAGAGTAATATGACTACCATAAGCAAATCCTCCCAAAACCTTGAGCAACAGCAAAATAGTTTAACCTCCGATCAATAAAGAAATGGTGACAGACTTACCATACAAACATGTCTGAAGATATGAAAAAGACTTCAAATTATTGTGCTTCTCAGATATATCTCATACAGTGAAGGGCAGTAACTGTTACGTAAGTAAATGTGGCAACCATTTTCAACAGATCAAGATCTCACAAACAGCAGAGGCGAATACCAATTCATTTGTTTTTGACGCTGCTTTTGAGGAAAGAATATGTGGCATCCACCAGGACAGATCTGCGCTCTTCCTGGAACATGCCCCACAGGATCTATTGGCCCAGAAATTCGGTTTTCCGGCTTCCTGCGGATGCAAGCATCGCGCGCGTACATGCCTGCCGTTGTGTTTTGAGCCCACGAGAACTTTGGGTCCTGGGCCTCCTGCAGCTGCCGGTGTGCAGTGCTTGCATGTCCCAGGGGCGCAGTTAGTTCGAAGCGTCCCCTGGGATCATGTGGGCCATGGAGAGCCAATCCTAGCAGGGCATTTTCATTCATAGATTTGACAGGAAGACCTGTCAAATCTATGAATTGAAATCAGCCCCAAAACCACACTTAAACTTCAAATAAATTTAAAAAAAAAACATCATATTTTTAAAATAACTATAAGTTAAATAAATTAACTACTTTAAACAAAAATTAAAATTTTTGAAAAAATTAAAATACTTTTTAACGGTGCTAAAAATAAACTTACCTTTCTTTAAAGTATCTAAAAAAGATAAACCTGTTGAAAAAATGTTTAAATTGTAATTAATTAACCACTTACCTTGTTAAAAACGAGTCTTGCGCCTCCTTTTTAAAAGCGCAGCTTCTCCATACTTACCTTCCCGGAGAAACCTGAAAAAAACCCGAAGCTCGCTCGCTGCGTGCGCGCAGCCTCTCCCGCGCACGCGGTTCACCTCTGAACCCCTCCCTTCATGAGACCGGAAGTTCCGGTTTCCCACGCATGCGCAGTGCATGCAGGAAACCGGCACTTCAAGTGGCCTTATGGGTGAGTACACAGCGCGTACTCACCCGACAAGCGCCGAATTTCTGGGCCATAATCTTCAATTGAACCACTGGACGACAGGGTCATAGTTTACCCCAAAGAACGGCATCTCTGACAGTGCAACACTCCATTCACTGGAGTACCATCCTAGATTAGGTGCTCCAGTCCTAGCATGGGGTTGAACTATCTCAAGAGGTTGGAGTATAATCAACAGATTCCACCCTAGTGGAAATCTGGAACTCTCTCTCTCCCCCAAAAAGCTATTGAGGCTGTGGGTCAATTGAAAATTTCAAAACTGAGACTGATAGATTTTTGTTAGGTAAGGGTATCAAGGGATATGGGACCAAGGCGGATAAATAGAGTTAAGATAAAGATCAGCGATGATCTGATTCAATGGTGGAACAAGCTCGAGGGGCTGAATGGCCTACTCCTGTTCCTAATGTTACATTTGTATCCTGATGACCTCAATTGTCAAAGAGTAGAGTGAGGAAAGGGTGGTGGGGTGAGGGTGGGAAATGCTACAATTTTCCCTTTTCTTGGAAATATATGCCCGATGCCAGGGAATGGATGACAAGCAGTCTGATGTGAGGGAGACCGAATAAAAACAAGTCAATCTGGTTTTACAAAGGATCAAGGTCAGACTTGGCAAACCTGCCTGACTTCTTTGAGGATGCTGCACATAAAGTAGACGGTGGAATATCATTTACAGGAAACTCTCGTTTAAACGGCACCTAAATATCCGGAATTCTCTATTAACCGGCAAAATTCATACTCCGAAAACACCTCAATAACCGGAAATGTTGCCGAGTCCAAGTCTCCCGCGGTGGTCGAGTTAGTCAGTGGGGGTAGTTCTCCAAACTGCCACTACTCGGCTTCTTGGCGCTGTCGGAAGTCCGAACACCTCAATAACAGGAGTCTGACTCTTTGTTTGTTAAAAATAGCCTCGGTAGGTAACCCTCTCCGTTATCCGGAATTTTTAATCAACCGGCACCATCCCGGTCCCGTCGGTGCCGGATACCAAAGAGTTTCCTGTATTTGGATTTTCAGAAAGCCTTTGACAAAATCCAGGCACAAACGACTTCTAATTCAGCTGAAAGCCATGGAAATTCAGAGCGGAGCAGGAGGCTGGAGAGAGAGGTAGTTGAAGGATAGGAAGCAGAGAATACCGGACAAAGGTGTTAAGCTAGACTCGGGGAAGCTGGAATCTCGCAGAGGTCAGTGCAAGGACATCTGTCGCTTCTCATTTATATAAATGACCCGCATGCTAAATGCAAGATTGGTAAAATCTGCAGAAGAGAAGAAAATGAAGAGAGCACATAAAACAGAGGATGCAGCTAAGGATTTGTAGGAGTAAGATCATTTATAGAATCAGGCAGACATCAGCAAATTACGTTCAACACTGGTAAAGATCAAGTATTGCATACTGGATGAAATACAAATATGTAACACAAATACAAAGTGAATGGAATGAGCCGATTGCAAAAAGTGATAGTGGACTTATCATCGTTAATGTCTAGACGGTGGCAAAGCAATTGCAAAGGCTATTCAAATGTTGGGACATAGAGCTGAATCAGTGGGACGCAAGTCAATCAAGGTTATGCTGGGACTGCACATTTGTGGGATAAAAATCACACTTCCACACGAAATTCTTTTATTTGTGAATACTCTGTACAGTTTTAGTCTCCACACTGCAAAGGGACTGTGCAAGCACTGGAGAGAATAGAGGGGCAACATAAATCACTCCAATGTAACAAGATGAGCGATGAGGAAAGGTTTAAGAAGGTCTGTATGTACACCCCAGAGAGAAGGCAACTAAAGGGGAACCTCGCTGAGGTACAGAAAATATGAAATGGTTTAGATAAGGTAAAGGCCATATAGTTAGAGTAAAGCCGGATAGTAGGAGCCGAGATTAGGTATAAGGTACAGCAATGTAAATATCAGAAAGAAATTCTTCTGAAAGGGTCAGAAATAAAGCCCCAGAGAGTAGCAGAGATGCAAACTTTAGCTCCATTCAAGATGCAGTTGGATGCTGGGCTGGGATCTAGGGAATTAAAGAGTTGAACTTGGGTAGGGGGAAGGCCTTTTTGAATACTTGGCTTTTACTTTGTCCTTATGTAACACAATGTAGAAAATATCTAATCACAGACATAACTCCCTGCATCAGTAAACATTTAAGGCCAAAGGCAATACGATACACGAACAGATGCTGGCTCTGGGTGTAACGCTGTGAAACAGGGCTAATGCCAGGAGTAGTACCTTGTTAAAGCAGAGGTATAAAGAAGAGTGTAAAGTAGATACTGAGCCAGAAATTCCGTTCCCTACGGGTGTGTACGCGCTGTGTACTCACCCATAGGGACATTGGAAATGCCGGTTTTAGGCATGCACTGCGCATGCGCTGGAAACTGGCATTTCCGATCTGTCAAGAAAGCTCTTGACAGATCCTCCGGCTGCCCAGGAGCAGGGCCTCTGCGGGCGGAGAGTTCCGTTTTTTGGAGACCCTCCACCCGCAGAAAACACTTACAATTCTTGCGCCTGGTAAAAGCAGGCATAAGGCGTAAGGTCTGCTTTTACCAGGATAAGAGTTGAAAAAAAGTAAAAAAAAAATTTCCACTGATTTAGCATTTAAAAATACTTTAAAGGTAAGTTTATTTTTAGCCCCGTTAAAAACTTTAATTATTTTTTTCAAAAAATAATTTTTTATTTAAAGTCATTTTAAAAATGTGATTTTTTTTTTTAATTTATTTAAAGTTTTACTATGTTTTGGGGGTGATCTCTATTCATATATTTGACAGGTCTTCCTGTCAAATGTATGAAGGGAGATTCCCTTCTCTGATTGGCTCCCCATGGCCCACGTGATCTGAGGGACGCTGCAAACCGCCTGCGCCTCTGGGATACGTGGGCCCTGCGCACCGGCAGTTTGGAGAGGCCCAGCAGCGGAACTCTGCGCCTCCCGGGAGCCCTCCGGTCTTGGCGCGGATTTTTCCAGATCGCAGCCCTCCACCTGCGGGAGGCCTGCGAACGGAATTTCTGGACCATTATGTATAAATGTCTGATGTGAGTATAACACAGGTAGACGCAGCAGTTAAATGTACTGAAATACATCAGTAAATATATTATGTTAAATATAACAGTGCATTAAATGCCTGGTAACAGGAATGGCAGAAAAAGGGGTAATTTTTCAAAATTATAAAGGGTTTTGATAGATAGGGAGAAACTGTTTCCACCAGCAGTAGCCAGAGGACACAGATTTAAGGTAATTGGCAAAAGAACCAGAGGTGAGATGAGGTTTTTTTTTACGTGGCCAGTTGTTGTGATCTGGAATACATTATCTGAAAGGGCAGTGGAAGCAGATTCAATAGTAACTTTCAAAAGGAAATTTGATAAGTACTTTGAAGAGGAAAAATTTGCAGGGCTATGGGGAAAGAGCAGGGGAGCGGGACTAATTGGATAGCTCTTTCAAAAGAGCCGGCACAGGCACGAAGGGCCAAATGGCCTCCTATCTGTGCTGTACAATTTTATGATTTGCCCGATGCCAGGTGAAAGACAGCGAAGGAGTAGATCTCCGATATATCACAGCACAGGTGTATGTATTTGAAACCTGGTGCAGCAAAATCAGCGAGCAGCCGTGTGACGTCTCATATGGTGCACAGCTGGACACCAGGGCCTGAGGTTTCTGCAGGGGTTCTTCCAATCTCCTGTCGTAACTTTGGCTGTTGATGCTACTTGTCCGGAGTTTCTGCCGACCCTCCACTGAAGTTGCAGCAGCTGATGAGGAAAACCCTGCAGAAATTCTTCCCCCAGGTTCCAGGTGTGACGCACTGCACAAGTCGAAGTCTGGCACCAGATGTAACGCAGTGACTCAGTAGATACTTAATATAATGTGTAACAGAGTCCTGGGCGTATCATAAATATCTGATGCTGAGTGTATCATGCTCTGGCATTCGTGTATGACCCCTGATGTTTTACAGTGCAATAATGTCTGACATCATGAAAGGCACAAAGAGATGTCTGATGCCAGATTTAACACAGTACACAGCTGATACCTCCTCAGGCACAGTTAAGTCTCAGTTTTCAAACTGTCCTGATTTCTGTCAGCCTTGTGGTACGGTGACTTGCTGTCATGGAGTATTAACACTAGGATCTGTGTCCTGGATTTCCTACAGGAAATGCCTAACTTATTCTAAGTCAGAGGTTAAAACTCGCCCTTGTGTGTATAATGAGAGGTCAATGTATGGTGCTTCTAATTCAGGTGGTAAAACCATGTACTGTGCCTCACTCAGCAATTTTCCTCATCTTCTTCCTTAACAGAGGCCATAAATCCACTTTGGAAAACCAAACCCAACCAAGGCAATAGACCTGATGAAGGTGACACGTCCACCATTAGGGTGAAGCTTAGAAGACATGATGTTGCTGGACTTTTATACCGCATGCCCACCTAACAGGTCAGCCATCTTAGCCAGACTGTCAGAGTAAAGTGCCCAGAGGGAGGGAGACACAGAGCGGGGGAGCAATTGGTCCACATCCTGCTGAAAATTACCACTGGGGTGACTAATTTCCAGGCACGATATCTCGCACACGATCTCCCCTGGAAGTGCACGACTTCCAAGTGTCCAGGGCACTCGCCTGAACCAGGTGTTCATAGAATCATAGAATGATTCAGACCAGAGGAGGTCAATCATCTCCCATCTCTGCCACGTGCTTAAATCATATGAGCACAGGAATGTACATGATCTAAAAAAGGCCATTCTGATCCATTAGGCTGGTACCAAAGTTAAAAACAATCCCCTCCCCATTCAGGTGGGATGACGGTCTCTCTCTCTTATGCCTCCTTTGCACTCTCTTCAAGGCCTTGACATTCTTCCTAAAGTGCGGTGCCCAGAATTGGGCACAATACTCCAGCTGAGGCCTAACCAGAGTTTTATAAAGGTTTAGCATAACTTCCTTGCTTTTGTACTCTATGCTTCTATTAATAATAGCGTTAAGTCTCTTTAATATGTAAATCAGGTTCATAACACCTGTTTTTGGATCTCACTCTCAAGTTTGGCATAAACCGGACAGATCATATGCCGCGCATGCTTCGGTCAGTTATTCCAGGTCTACAACGGCCCTTAAAACTACCGCTGGAGGCACCCAACGAAAAGGTGAATTTACTTCTTTTTTTCCGCCCCCAACGCCAAACCGGGCATCCCGCGGTAGCTCGCCAGTTTTGTGGAAATGAGACCCGATTTGTAGCGACCCTCAGGCCGATGTCTTCGGGCGTAATGCTACGCCCGCTTTGCACCCGATTCTGTCGCTACATGAATCTCTTCCTCGGTGACGCTACCTCACATCCTTTCACGAGTTTACAGAGAAGCACTGACAAAGCCCGAGAGCAACTTGTACAGGTTCTCGCTCAGCAACAGGAGTAGAACTGGCTGGGGCAGAGGGACAAAAAGAGCCTTCAAAAAAAATAAGACAAAACGTTTTAATGTGGGAAGGGGGGGGGGGGGGGGGCAATTAAATGAAAATCTACTGCACCTGCAATCACAGAGCTATGTTTACTCTGCACAGTTTAATTTGTAATGTAGGTCCATAATCAAAATACAACAAGGAAGCCGAGTGATAGGTTACTGAGTGATGCTGCATGGAAGAGCCACAGCAAGCTAATGATCAAACAGGTTCTGGTTTGAAATATGATCCATCCCACATAGCTCCGAGAGAGCTGCATATGGTCTTCATACAGTATGTTAAGATTCGCACAACCCATGCTCCACCAGTGCCAAAGGAATCAGTAACAGATGTTGGCCTACTTCTGGCTAGCTGTGTTCTGAATTTGTAAATCCAAAATAATGCCACTATAAATTCAGTTCCATTCTCCTGAAATGTGCTCCTTTAATTCCACCATTTCTGCCAGAGTAGAAGGACCACCTTTTTGTTGGGGGTCTCCATGCTGAAGCATCGCTTAGCTGCGGAGCTGAGTGATGCCAGCCCCGGAAACCTTCACACATTCAATAGGACGCCCCCCCCCCACCCTCCCTTTAATACGATCAAGGATTCTCACTGGAAAAACATATCAAGACTCAGACTTCGGGCCTTTTGTAGAATCTGACACAGTTAACCCTTTCCTTTCCGAGTTTCTCGTATGATTAAACATCCTTGTCCCTTTAATTGTCTACTGATGTGACACAGGTGTATCTGATATTGAGGAAAATATTGCAGAAAAAAATTGATGATTTGGACATTTATTAGCACATCTGTAAAATTTGGAGACAGTGGTTAGATATTTCCCTCTTACACAAACACAGTTCAACAACATTTCCACTCTCAGTACTGGCTAAAGCGTCATATTTGTGTGACATTTATTCAAGTGTAGCACAGCATTCTGTGAAATTATGCGAATGTTAGATGAGGACAAAAGGTGCAGTCCCATATCTGGATATTTATGCCTTTCACACAACTTCTATGATATAAATCATTTTCCCTTCTACCACCAATAGATAACTTTTCAAAGGAATATTAATAAACATAGGCACAACCAATGAGCCCTCATCTCAGCTGCTGCATTGCATCAGTTGGATTCAGGACTTTACATCATCCAAGCTGCTGGGATAGCTCAAATGGGAAGAATGGTCACTCTCTTCAATGTTGGGTTTGCTCAGTGGGGTAGTGATCGGTCACTCACTCACAGTATAGTCTAGCTCAGTGGGGTTTTACATTAACAGGACATGGTGTGGGAAGAAGCTGTGGTAGTTGGTGGTCTTGTAATAGGTGTCAATGGAAAGCCCATCGCTGGAGAGAGAGGGAAAGAATCAACCAGAAAGGGAAGGGCGGAGTCAGATATAGACTACGTGAAGGTGAGTGATGGGTGGAAATGTTTTGAAAATTACCTTTGGGACAGCTGAAAGTTCCAACCAGGAGTTAATCCCCTGGAATTTTAAGGTCTTCCGCCATTACTTTGTGGGAAGATCAGCAGAAATCCCGTGGAAACTGTGTAAATGTCTGTTTATGCCATGTCTCCAGGGTTTCCACTGAAAGTTACGGCAGAATGATCTGATCGAGGAATTTAAAATGGTAAAAGGATTCGCTAGTGCAGCTGCAGAGAAACAATTTCCTCTGGCGGGGGAATTCATAGCAAGGGGGCACAATCTTAAAACTAGAGCTCGGCTGTTCAGGAGTGAAATCAGGAAGCACTTTTTCCACACAAAGGGTAGCGAAAATCTAAAACTCTCTCCCCCAAAAAGGTTGTAGATGATGGGGCATTTGCAGCTTTTAAGACCGAGATCACTAGATTTTTGTTATGCAAACGTATCAAGGGATATGGAGCGAAGGCGAGTCAACGGAGTTGAGCTAATGATCAGTCTTGATGTAATTGAATGGCGGAGCAGGCTCGAGGGGCCAAATGATCTACTCCTGTTCCAAAGTTCCTATGAGAGCAGAGAACCGCTTTCAAAATTCTTTCCCAGCATGATTCCAATAAGTGCAAATATTTATTGCTTAACACAGAGAGAAGGGAAGAACTGTGTTCTGGGCTTTATTTTCAAGGAGCTTCCTTCACAGGTCCCTGTGGCAGACTCTAGAGACTGGAAAGCATCCCAGGGCTCTTAGTTGGCGACAGTTGCCAAAGTATAAACTGCTACGGATGTAGTATATTAAATCCAATAGTGCTCGTCATTTATTTATACTTTGTGAAATGAGGGGTGCGTAGTCCTGTCTGCAGTCCTTTAAGCTGTTTTGGTAGCAATTTTTTGTAGTATAGCCCAATAATTAGAGTCTCACCTTTGGCTTTTTCGTACTAATTCACCACTGACTACTAAGCAGCTTAAAAGGCTGAAAAAATCAAGCATTTGACCCCTAAACGTTACCACATTTTTATCGACACAGCATAGCACGAAACAAAAATCAACTTTTACTAACAAGAACCAGAAGATCATGGCCCAATGGCTCAGTCAATAGATTCACCACATAGTGTGGTACTGAGCCTGTCGAAGGTCCCTGGTTCAATCCCAGATCCAAACAGGTCAGCTGATCTCAATGAAATGGTGTTAAGGGAGTTATAACTGGTTCACTAATGTAGCCTCAGTAGGGGGAGTTTAAAAGCCAAAACAGGGCAGGAGGTGAGGATACCTTTTCACAACATCAAGACCAGAACAAAATAAAAACTCACCTTCAACAAGGCAACTGAGAGCATGGTACTGGGCTACAAGAACTGAGAGATACTCTGGAACCTTAAATAAACCATAGAGGAGGGTTTTAGCCAGGAGATTATGGAGAGATGATCCAGGCCAATCTAGGGTTATTCAGAAGTGAATCCAACAGTTACAGAGACCAGGCACAGAGACAGATACAGGGACCAGGCCAGCACACCAGGAGAACTCCCTGTTCCCCTTCAAATAGTGCTATGGTTTCTTTTGCACCCGCATGATTGGGCGGATGACACCTCAGTTTAACCTCTTGTCCAAGTACTTCTCACTTCGCATTTTGTACTGATACTCTTATCTCTCCACGAGTGCCTCGACTGGTTAAGACCGTGAACAGCTGAGTCTTGCAGACCCATCTTGGATCCTCGGACTGCTGCTCTCAGCAGAGGCCAGTGTTATTGGCGCAATTTATTGGCGCTACCATTGGCTTTGGCACCCCGAGGTTAGGGACGGAAGAATAATGGCCCGGATTGCTGCTCCTAATCCCTGTCCAACAATCCCTGCTGGCAGTGCGCGCGTGGAATTTGGATGAGGTTGGGCTCAGCTGTTAAGCCCTGGCAGCCGAATAGCCTGTCGACACAGTGTCTTAAGCTCATGCACGAAGCATTGCCTTTTGGGTGAGGTATGGTTAAGGTGGCCAGTGCCTACGGGACTGTGTGCCAGCAAGGAGCCAATGCCTTGAGGAGAGAGGGGAACTGTACAAAAGTGGCAGAAAAAGGAGGGAGGAATCAGAAGAACAAATAAACTAACTCCAGTCATTCGCTTGATACTGTTTATCACACATTGTTGACTACATATCTGGTGCTTTCACCCTCTTTTTGTTTCTCTCTGTAGACTTTGGATTCTACTACCGATATTCACACTGTCCAGCTCAGTTTCTATTGACTTTCTGCCTCTCTCTCTCACTCTTACTTCTTTCCCAATTTCTTGCTGTTGTTTTCTCTCCATTCAATCCCGGAAGCGACCAGCATGCTGAAACTCAGGTCCTGTTTCCAATTTGCCTTAACCCTACTGTGCGCTGTGGAGGCGAATTGAAAACAGAAAATGCTCTAAAAGGGAAAGTAAACACACACACATTGATTCCTCCCACCCCTAACCACAGACTTATGTGGCTGATCTATAGCACGGAGAAAGAGTGGGGGGGGGGGGGGGGCGGGCATGGGGAAGACACGGGCTTAGATACAATACTGACTGATAGGTTACAGAGTGAAGGGATTAAGTGTGGGTATGCTGAGGGGGAGGGGGGAAGGGCATAGTGGTCAAATTGCTACTGTTTCATGGCAACAGATCAAAATGGGAATTGCTTATATTAATGCAATGATTGTTTTAAAGCCTCATAGAAGTGGATCCTGAGAGGAATAACCATGATTGGGCACATCTCTAATAAGAGAAATGTGTACTCACTAAATACCTCCAGGTGAGCATTAACCCACTGGCATTTTCTTTGTTTCAATTGTTGTTCTTTGACTGGGTTACATTGTGCTAATGAAAAACACATCAAACAGATGTGGCTGTATATAGCTGTGCCGATATACATCTCTTCACTTCACCCGACGAAGGAGCAGCGCTCCGAAAGCTTGTGATTTCAAATAAAACTGTTGGACTATAACCTGGTGTTGTGCGACTTCTCACTTTTGTCCACCCCAGTCCAACACCGGCATCTCTGCATCATGGCTGTATATAGCGACATCACTATTCCTGGCCAGAATGGAGGTGATTGGGTAGTTGCCTCGCCAATCACGCTTGGAGACCACACTGGGATTGATTTTACGCACATAATTTGCATTATGTAACTATCCTCCACTCACTGCATTTTAATGGAGAATTCACCCTGCTTTTATCCGGAGACATTGCTGTAGTTTCTGTCATGAGTTCTGTCTGTTAGTTCCTAGAGACTCTTTTTAAATAGACCCTGTTTGCTGAGTGAATGGACTTTGCTGTAAAATAGACTGTTTGCCCTAAGTCCCGCACTGTAAATCCCTCCTGCCTCCAACGCACTGGCTGACACAGTGGTGCCAATAGACAGGCTGATCCTACAAAAGGAAGATGGGACACGGTAAGAAAGGGTGGACCAGGGCATGGTGTCAGCCAGTGGCTCAGTTGGTAGCGCTCGCACCTCTGTGTCAGAAGGTCGTGGGTTCAAGTCCCACTCCAGGGACTTGAGCACATAATCCAGGCTGAAACTCCAGTATAGTACGGAGGGAATGCAGCACTGTCGGCGGTGCCGTCTTTCAGATGGGACATTAAACCGAGATACCATCTGTCCTCTCAGGTGGATGTAAAAGATCCCATGGCATTATATTGAAGAAGAGCAGGGGAGTTATCCCCGGTGTCCTGGCCAATATTTATCCCTCAACCACCATCACTACAACAGATTATCTGGTCGTTATTACATTGCTGTCTGTGGGATCTTGTGGTATGCAAATTGGCTGTCGCGTTTCCTACATTACAACAGTGACTACACTTTAAAAAAAAAAGTACTTCATTGGCTGTAAAGCACTTTGGGACATCCTGAGGTCATGAAAGGCACTATAGAAATACAAGTCTATCCTTCTCGTTTCAGTGAGGTGCTACCATCTCTGTTCTAGGCCCTTAATGAATGGAAGAGTCTGTTTCTTGAATTGTCTTTTTATGCTCATCAAAGAGAGGGGAATGAATGTTACAGTTGAGAAACGGAAAACTTCCACTTCAAGTATCAAGCACGCCCCGGTCAATATAGCCTGGTTCGACGGAGAGAGTAAATCCCAACAACGGGACTGACCATTCCTCTGGTTGCAAGGTGTATTGACATTGTAAATCTGTTGGTGAGGATTTCCTTGGGCCGCTACTTCTGGCCAACTCCCAAAAACACAGTCGGAACATTGTAAAGGAAAGAGGAAGCCTTTACAAACCCACCTACAATATTGCGGCGTATAGTGTGACCTGAGTAATTCAATTCTCCACGCCCCCATGCCCCTCACCCTGCCCTCCCCTCCCCACCGTGGTTGAACCTCAGAACAGCAGTGTCCACTGCACCATTCAGACATTTTCAATTCTCGGACCAGCCCCTCTCTTGCATCTTTGTTTTTGTTGGGTAAGGGTATCCAGGGATATGGAGCTAAGGTGGGTGAATGGAGTTGAGATACAGATCAGCCATGATCTAATTGAATGGCAGAGCAGGCTCGAGGGGCTGAGTGGCCTTACTCCTGTTCCTATTTTCCTTTGAAAGAGAGTTTGTGCTGTGGGTGCAGATCCACCACGGACTGGATTGAGACCGACCAAACCCATTTCATATAGCATCTGAACAGCCAGCAGACAGCATCCATCAGAATAGACCGGACTCTAAGCCAGATCCTAGAGGTGAAATGACAGTTACATAGAATATACAACACAGACACAGGCCATTCGGCCCAACCAGTCCATGCCGGCGTTTATTCTTCACTCGAGCCTCCTCCCGTCTTTCCTCCTCCAACTCTATCAGCATAACCCTCTAGTCCCTTCTCCCTCATATGCTTATCTAACTTCCCCTTAAATGCATCTATACTATTCGCCCCAACTACTCCCTGTGGCAGCGAGTTCCACATTCTCACCACTGACCGTGTGCTAACCTACTGTGCCACTCAGTCCCATTTTTGTTTAACAACAAAAGAAGTTGATTTAGAAGGATGCTTTAGACTGCGTTTAGGATTTGGCCAGGATTAACAACCAAAGGAAAAGTTCGCCAACAGGTTCACGATTTTGCTCCATTGTGAGACCATTGTCAGAAGTTATTCCACATCTAACCATGCTCTATTCCTGACTGGGCAGTACTTGATGTGAAGGGCTCAATGCAAACTACAAGTAGCAATGCTACAGACTCACTGAATGGGCATTAGTTCTTCAGAAAGCTGTGCTATAACCCACCATCTCCCCTCTGGAAAAGGTTTAACTGTTACACTGCGGATCCTTACAATGAGATTTTTGATTTTTAAGATTTAATTTTCTCCCAATTACTCATCCCTTGCAAAGCGATTCACCACATGTAAGTACCCAATCAATATGGACTATTCCTCTTTAAAAAAAAAAAAATATGCAGAACTAAATACTTTTCATACTTCTTGTGACATACCAGTACAGCATGCATTGAGGAAGTTATTTTAAACATAATTCGCCGAGGGGCTGGGTATTAATCAACCTGTCAAGAAAGCCATGCCCAGTAATTCTCCAGGTGCTGAGCCCCTTGTATCTGCTGGCTTCTCAAAATTAAAGAAAGCTGGAAGCAAATCAACCTGCATTCCTATCATCCTTCTCTTAGAGGCCCGCTCAAGCCCAGGGATGGAGAGAGGCCTAGAATTAGGCTATGCACCCATCATATCAGTAAGGGCAGAATGTACGGTGCCAGAGACTCGCACTGGAATAGGTCTGTCTTTCAGGGGCAATTCTAATCGAAATTATGGAAAGAATGAAAAGCAGTTTCAGGTGATTTCTCTGCGAAAAGGATTCATAAACCAAGCAAACTGGCCTCAATCATCAAGATATTGGATTTGGTTGGGCCCGAACTACATTAAGTACAACACCCTCGACAGGACAGAAATGGTTAAAATTCATATATAAATCTATAATTTAAGACTGTGTTGTGGCACTTGACATCTGGCTCATTAGGGAGAGCCTCCCTGTATTGGGAGGCCAGTCTCAAGGGTGGTCTCATTAGCGACAGCATTTCCTGTACTGGGAGGCTCCATGAGATCTCTCCAGCAGGTGGGCTGATCAGAGACAAATGTCGCTGCATCTCATCCACAGGAAAATAAAAGGGGCTTTCTCAATTAGAAATAAAAAGGAGCCGGGCATAACCATAGTGATACCGGAGCATCAGTCTCCCTGCCAGATGGTGGCGATTTTCAGCCCTAAACTGTTTATCGAAAGCCTGCCATTGATGGGGAGAGTCGCATCAATTTATGAGTTAGGTGTTTGATGGTATAAATCGGATGTGAGATTTACTGGGTTCCTCCGAGTTGGCTACTTTGAAACCTGGAACTAATGCTGATAAAGTCATGTGGCTTTTGCCATCCTTCCGATGAGCTGTAAAACCGAGGTCCCATCTGCCTCTTCGGGTGGATGTTAGAGGATTCCATTTCACTAATCAGAGAGTAGAGAGGCAGCCCTGTGTCCTGGTCAACGCCACCACAGAGAGAGATTGAGGTACTGGGCTTTGTTGCGCAATTTCGGGGACCAAAAGGTCGCCTGTAAAATAATTTCCCACTGTGCATACGCTAATGAGGGATCTAATGCTTGCTTTCAGACCCCTCTGGGAAATTGGGCTGCCCTCGGGTTTCCCAGATGTGGATACGGTCTAGCCGATGACCACCACTGCCCTCCGCGACCGGCCCCCCCCCCACCCCTGCCCATCCCGCTTTCCCTTTCCGACGCTGGTCAACTTGCATTGTTAGCATTTTCATGGTTTTTTTTAATTATCCGTGGATGTTTTTCTAGTCTCGCTGAGTGAGTTGTTTCCCAATTGAACAGTAATATGAAACAGCAAGAACTTTTCGGAAACTTTTAGCTAAAAGGGCAGAATTGGCCCCTTGAGAGAGTTGGCTTTAGGCCTTGTGCAAAATCTCACCTTTCATACAGCATCCCACTGATTGGAGGCAGCCAGTGAATGGTTCCAGAGTCCAGAGTCTGTCCGATCACTTCCGGAGCCACTGAAATGGGCGACGGCTTTTTGGAATGAATCCAGCCTTGATATACCAGGTCCAAGTAACAATGCATACGTGCCACCTGGTTTGGTGTAAATTTATTAGTGCAGCTATCATCTGTAGAAGGAAAGGAAGAAAGGTTGTGGAGAGATAAATATTTGTATTCAGAAAATAATTAAATTGGTGCACAGCACAAAAATAGCAAAAACAACAGGAACTCACATTAAAGCAGGCAAATCACCTGGAAATCTCTCAGGCCTTTTGAAAAACAAATTCCCCTCGTTTCATGCATAAGCAGCCCTCTACTACCTATTTCAAATGACCAATCGTCGTGCAGTATCTGCGATAGCGAAGCTATTTGATCTTGAGAGGTACAACAGTCAAGTCCAGTCCCCTCTTCATCGGACAGGATGTTACACAAATGCACTTTTCAGGATGAGTGACTGGATATCAGTTGGAGTGGAAATCTTGGTTAATATTTTATCCCTCCCTAGCCCCTGGGTGCATTGCCCAATTGTGTCACCCCTACTGCCATCCTGGCTGAAACAGAGTGGTGTGCCAAAGAGCGGAATGGAGGTATAGTTTCTGTACTAACCCATAGGCAGCTTGATCTTCCTCCCCCACTCCCAATCTTGATCTACTATTTTGAATATTTCAACATTACTTTTACCTAATATACTCCATCAATCAGACCTCTGCTTGGCTGAAAATGTACTCGAAAGGCTACATTTTCAGTCAGTGGAGTGCCAGAACTCTAAGCATTGACATAGTTTCACCATTGATATGACCAATTTCCAAGGTCACGAGGGAGTTACAGATGAGTAAGACCATTCAACCCATCTTAGCCCCTCCATCAAGAAAAGTCATACATACGTTCTCCCCCATCATGGCATTCAATTGGTTCTTAAATGATTTCAGGGTCTTCACCTCCAGGACGCTAACCAGAAGTCCATTCCACATCTTGATTAATCTTCATATGAAGAACTTCCTGACATCAGTGCTAAATTAAATGTTTAATAATTTGAACCTGTGACCTTCTGCCCTTCCATCACTGTTTATTTTTGAAGCCATGATCTGCATTTTATCCCTTCTATACCGTTCACTATCATATCCCTCCATCAGTAGCTTCCTTTCAAATCTGAAAAGCCCAAGTTTCTCCCATCGTTCCTCCTAATTCAGTCCTCTAGGGATCAGTCTTGAGGCTTTTCTCTGCACTGCCTCCAGTGCTTGAAAATCTCCCTTGTGTCTTGAAAATCTCCCTTGTGTCTTGGTGACCAGAACTGGGCACAGGGGTCTCATGGTATGGTCTGGCTAAATTACTGTATGGTTTCGGCATGCCTTCCGCTGACTTGTTCCTTTGTTTGGCTACGGAGTTCATCATTCTATTTGCTTTGTTGACTGTTGCTCTATGGTAATTGGACCTGTTGAGCATGGAGTCTATTAAACCCCTGAGATCCCTTTCAACATCATCCTTAGCTATTTCAACACCAGTCATGGAGTGTTTATGTGGCTCATCACTTCCTCCTATGTGCAGATGTACAGTACTTAACACTTATCCCTACATTACATTTCATCTGCCTTCCATTTACCCACATCGGTCTACATACATTGTCTTTCCTGCATTATTTTCTTAGATTCACATGCCTCTCCTCCCTAGCTTGATATTGTCTTTAATTTGACCAGTTTGCATTGAGCTTCTGAATCTAAGTCGCTACCACAGGTTAGAAATAGTAAAGGTTCCAGCACGGATCCTGGAACATGCCACTAAATACTGGCTTCCCCTTTCCCTCCAACCATAACTCCTTTAACCAGTACCCACTCTTGCTTACCCTTCAACCAATTTATAATCCAATCCTACGCATTAACCTGAATCCCCACCATTTTAAGTTTCAACAGCAGCCTTTCATGAGGAACTTTGTCACGTGCTTTTTGGAAGTCGAGGTACACCAAGTTGTAAAGCTTTCCACAGTCCACTTGAGATGTCACTTACAAAGTCGAAGAGGTTGGTGGGTAGCGTCTTCACTTTTGAATCCATGTTGGTTGCTGCCTACTAGGATATTGTTGTACAGATAGCCCTCATGTTTACTTCTGATAATCAATTCCATTATTTGATCCAGCATTGAATTAAGACTTTTGGATCTGTAGTTGCCTGGGTTTTTTTGTCACCTTTTTTGAAAAGCGGCACATCATCTTGTTTCCAATCTACCAGGACTTCCTGGTCCATTGTTGTATAATAACAAAGCCTCACCAATGTCATCCTTTGTCTCTCTTAGTACTGGGCAGGGGTGGGGGGACGGACTATTCAACCATTATCTCTTCACAGCTCTTTTAGTCTGTGTTAGAGTTCAATCTCCTTTAGTCCAAACCAGGAGAGGCTGCTGTGGGACAAGTTTTTAAAATTCTGTTTCTAATTCTATTTTAAAGCAAGACAATAAGTCATTAAGCGTAGATTAGGGAGTTGACTCCCAGTGCCAGAGTTTCAAGCTGGGGGGGGGGGGGGGGGGGGGGGGGGAAGGTGCAAAGATGATGCAACTCAAGGGAAAACTGTGAATGATGAACCAGAGTGTGACAGTCGGTGTACTTTAAATAATTCCTCTATTGGATACATAATTAAACAATGTGAGCTATATTACTGAGAAACGGAGGCACATGTTATATAGTTCTAGTATAGAGGGAATCCTAAGCAAAATGTGCTGTTTGGGACAGTGTTACAATGATGATTGCATTACAGAGAATGTGAATTCTTTACTTTGAGATGAGGAGAGGGATGAAGTAAAGATCTGGCCTACAATGAGTCACTTCACAGCTACCTCATGCACTGCCTAATAGCTGGAGCAGACGAATGTTTGCCAGAGGCTGACCAACATGTGGATTTCGTTACAGTGCCAAGTACCCCAATGAGCTGGAGAATTATTTTTACTCAATGGGTAAGTGTACCATGCTGTGCCGTACTGAGCCATATGGAGCAGGAAGGTCCCTAGGTTCGATACCTAGTCTGTGACAAGTTAACTGATCACAGCCAGGATAGAGGTGCGAGTGCTATAAAAGGCTTCACTGCCTCCATGCTAGCCATGGGGATAAAAACAAAACCAATTGTTCCCACTACTGCTCATTATCCAGTGACTCCTGCTGGAATCTGGCTGCTGGCAGCTCTGGGCTCGGCTACAAAATCCCATTGGTAGACCAGCACTCACCAGCTAGACTCGCACATAAGAAATCACTGTTTTGGCAAGAAACAAGGCAGTTGCTGGCACCCACGGAGGCATGAGCCCAGCAAGGGTCAGTCCCTTCAGGAGAAGAATGGAGGGGAAAAAAACAGAAGACTGAGTTTGAATAGGGTAACAAGGAAAAAAAAAAGAAGAGTTTTTGCTGTTACTTCCTTTCAAATGGATCGGGAAAATTCTTGGAGTTTTATTGTTTCTTTCCAACAAAAAATTAATAATAAATGTGGTCTCTATTCCCAGAATGGCAATGCTGAATGCTGAAATATGGCATTAATTTTGACGATTAAATAAGGTCAGCACTGAATGCGGGATTCTGATCAACCATTTAAATATGGTGTTAATTTGTATTTGTTTGGGTTCTGTTTAAAGGTTTCCTAAGTGATAGTGCTCTGATAAAAAGTATGTGTTTTTAATATATCCTTCTAACGCATTACTCGCCGTCTCTCCCTTGTTGTCGACTATTGCGGTTGGCTGTGAGTCAGAAGGCTTCAACATTCACAACAGAACCACAATGATCACCAGGCAACAGAGCAACACAGAACTTTATAAACCTTTTATTTACCTCATAAATGTATGATTTACCTTATAACCATATTAGTTGGCTTGCAAACCTAGTATTTACCTCATGTTCAACGTAATCAAGACCACTCAAGACCACAAGGTTTAAAACAAGAAGCTACATTTCCTCATTTGATCAATCAGGTCAGGCAGTAAATTATTTACTGGTATACAAGGCTCAACAGTTGATAAGTTAAGCTTCTGTAAATCCCAATGCAAAAATGTAAGTGTGTATCTATTTTATTTTGCAGTAACTTATTTATTTGTTAAATTATTATTTAATGAGCTTCACTTATGCATCCAATTCTGGTAGAGGCGGCGGATTACAACATTGAGCGAAAGTGAAATAAGGTCTCACTGTCAGAATTCATGAGCCATACAGTGTCAGGGAAAAAGGGCACTTAACACGAGAACTAATGCCCTCAGATAGGGTGTCAGAAGTGTGCACACAGGTCAATATAGGGATTTCGGCAAAGCATCAAAATCAAGGGCACGCGTACAGATGGGGCTAAGATCTTCAGATAAGGTGTCAGTGCCAAAGGTGTCTACAGTTGTGAATAAATCCAACACAGGGATTGAGGTGCCCTGACAGAATTGAACACACAAATCATGCTATTTATCTCCCACAATTTTAGTCCGTTTCTGTCTGCAGTCTCGCTTGCCTCCTTGATTGGATCTTTTCAATCGAGACATCAAGCCCATTCTTGGCATAAGAATAACTCTCCCTGCCATACAGTGCCAAGGCATTGTGCCACATATGGAGTAGGGTGGAACGCCTTTGTGGCTATGCCTGGGATTACCTTTAGACTTTGCTGGTACTCTTTAAAGCTTTCCAGCATGGCTTCTATTTGCTTGCCCTTAGAATGGAGACCACACCCATGTACCAAGAACGTCAATAGTAGTTTGCTGGAAGAGCTTAGTGGTCTGAACTAAATTATCCACATTAACTCTCCCTGATAGAGGTAGAAGCTTGAGTTACAGGAACATTGGACTATGCCAACTGCTTGTGGATAAATGAAACCCGATTGGCCTTCTCAGATACAATGCAACCATTCACTTCAACTATCTCGCGCTCTCTGGGCTAAAGGGAGTTCTGAACTGTATCAATCATTTTCCACTCAGTCTGGCAGGAGGCTGTGGGGTCCATGATGGGTTGAGGAAAGAGCATTTCCTCAGAAGCTTTAAGAGGTACCCTCTATTTGTCAAGCCTGGCTGGTCAAACACAAACCAATAAACATTCTGCAAGACTTTTCCACTGTACAAATAGTTGGGAGAGGAAACCTGGCATGATTAAAACAAAAACCCAATGAATCCAAGATGCGTCTGTTTTCAATAGGATCCTCAGGGGCACAGTGACCCAGCTCGGAGTGGACACTTTTTATTGTGAATTTTGTGTTTAAGATAAGGGGATGTTAGAGCTTGAGAATGGAACATGTTCCTTTTCAGGCACCCAGGTCTGGTATAGTACAGCTAGATACAGAGTAAGTCTCCTGCTGTTCTGTTCCAATAATGTGCCTCAATTCTAACCTTGGAAAACCACCCTGAACTGCACAAGTGTGACATTCTTTCATTTCCCATGAAAAGCAGAATACATCTACATTGGTCAATTATTACCCTATCAGCTTCCTCCTGATCGTCAGTAAAGTGATGGAAGGAGTCATCAGTAGTGCCATCAAACAGCACTTACTCACTAATAACCTGCTCAACGATACTCAGTTCAGGTTCTGCCAGAATTACTCAGCTTCACACCTCATCACAGCCTTAATCCAGATATGGGCGCAAGAGCTGAATTGTAAGAGTAGCTGCATTCAACATCAAGGTAGCATTCGACCGAGTATTACACCAAGGAACCCCAGTAAAACTGAACATAATGGGGCTCAAAGGGAAAACTCTCCAATGGCTTGAGTCACACTCGACACAAAGGTAAATGATCGCAATTGTTGGAGACCAGTCATCACAACCCCAGTACATCATTGCAGGAGCTCCTCGGGGAAGCATCCTCACCCCAAACCATCTTCAGCTGCTCATTAATGACTTTCCCTCCATCATAAGGTCAGGAGTGGGACTATTTGATTATAATTCCGATGTGCAGCTCTATTCACAACTTCTCTGGTAATAATGCAGCCCCATCCTGGACTACAGCAGGATCTGGACAACAAGGGCTGTCAAGTGGCAGGTAACATTTGTGCCATATAAGTGCCAGGTAATGATCATCTCTCACAAGACAAAGCCTAGCCATCTCCCCATGACCTACAATGGCACCAGCATCACCAAGACCCCCATTATCAATATCATAGAGGTCTCCATTGACCAGAAGGGTTATGGTAGTATAGCGGTTATGTTACTGATTCAGTAATCCAGAGGTTTGGACTAACAATCCAGAGAACGTGAGTTCTAATCTTACCATTGCAGTTTGTAAAATCTGGAAATAAAAATCTGGTCATAAAAGTGACTATGAAGCTATTGGATTATCTTAAAACCCCAACTGGTTCACTTATTTCATTTAGGGAAGGAAACCTGCCATCCTTACCCGGTCTGGCCTATATGTGACTTCAGTCCCACACCAATGTGATTGACTCTTAACTGCCCTCTGAAGTGGGCTAGCGAGACACTCAGTTGTATCACACCGCTACTAAGAATAAGGCGGCCCACCATCTTCTCAGGGAAACTAGAGAAAGGCAATAAATACCGACTTCACCAGCTACACTCACATTCCAAGAATGAATTTTAAAAAAGCTGATATCAACACCATGGCCACAGCAGCAGGGCAGAGGATGGGAACTCTGTGATAAACAGCTCACCTCCAGCCTCTCCATCATCTACAAGGCTCAAGTCAGCCGTGTGATTGACCATTCACCTGGATGGGTGCAGCCGCAACAATACTTAAGAAGCTCAAACACTATCCAGGACAAAGCAGTTTGCTTGACTGGTGCCCCTATCACTGGACTCGTTACCCACCCCCTCCACCACCGGCGCACTGCGGCTGCAGTGTGTACAATCAACAGGTTGCACTTCAGCAACTCACCAAGATTACTTCAACAGCACCTCCCTCCCCTGCAACCTATACCACCGAGAAGAACAATAGCAGCAATGTTGTGGGAACATCATCACCTCCAAGTACACCTCCAAAATCACACACCATCCTGACTTGGACATATATTGGCCCGTATTTTCCAATCGCAGGCCTCCCACGGGCAGAGGCCTGCGATCTAGAATAATCTGCGCCCTTACCCGAGGGCTCCCAGGAGGCGCACAGTTCCACTGCTGGGCCTCTCCAAACTGCCGGTGCGCAGGGCCCACGTATCTCAGAGGCGCAGGTAGTTCGCAGCGTCCCTGGGATCACGTGGGCCATGGGGAGCCAATCACAGAAGGGAATCTCCCTTCATACATTTGACAGGAAGACATGTCAAATATATGAATGGAGATCACCCCAAAAACATATTAAAACTTTAAATAAATTTTTAAAAACATCACATTTTTAAAATGACTTGAAATTACAATAAATTAAGTATTTTCAACAAAAATTTAATTTTTTGAAAAAAATAATTAAAGTTTTTTGCAGGGCTAAAAATAAACTTACCTTTTTTAAAGTATTTTTAAATGATAAATCAGTGAAAAAAATTGGTTTTTTAAAAACTTTTTTTCTACTCTTATCCTGGTAAAAGCAGGCCTTACGCCTGCTTTTACCAGGCGTAAGAATTGTAAGGGTTTTCTGCGGGTGGAGGGTCTCCAAAAAGCGGAACTATCCGCCCGCAGAGGCCCTTCTCCAGGGCAGCCGGAGAATCTGTCAAGAGGATTCTTGACATATCGGAAATGCCGGTTTTCAGCACATGCACTGTGCATGTCTGAAACCGGCATTTCCGATGTCCCTATGGGTGGGTACACATCGCGTACACACCCGCAGAGATCGGAATATCTGGGCCAATGTATATACAGTAAGGTTTTGCATCACTGAGGACAGGAAATTCCAGAAGTTCTGGAAAGGAGAGTCCCCAGGCAATGACATTTTCAGACGTTTGCAGGAATGCCACTGATGGTAGGACTTGCTGACGGAAGTCAGCTCCTCTTCTTCTATAAAGGACCCCACTCTTATTTTCCAGCTTTGGATCAACCTCGATACCTACCACTGCTGTTACTACTGCTGAGCTGGCGACTGCCCCAACAGAATCTACCAATACCAGAACAATTGTGTGTTAATTGAAGAGTTTAGTTCTTCGGTCATATTGCTCTTCACTCCAGGGTTAGATGACATCAGAACCCTAGGGATAGTGAACTGACTGCAACTGGAGGAGGCTGTGAAAACCCAAATACCTTCTTCATAGTCTTCTCACCTAAGACAGAACACGGATCAACTCTTTGGGCTATTCCAGAGAATGGCTTCAATCTGAACTCAACTTTCCTTCTAACCTGGAGCTGGAAGTAAGCTTCTTGGAGGAAATGGAACTCAACCAAAAAGACGACAAGTCAACAAGACAAAAATGTATCCAAGGCAGTACACGCGTCAATGGAACAGCTCAGAATTGAAAAGCAAAGTAACACACTATAATCGCATATGATAGCTCTTCTATCAAAAACTCGGCAAGTATTAAGCAAACCATACTGAGATCCTTTCTGCAAAATAACAGACCAGCAACGTGGAATATCACTGAATAAATGGACTAATTCAACTTTCTTCTGCAAAACAATAGAAACTGCTGCCAAGAACAGAGTAAAAAGAACAGATGTATGGTTCAAAACAAGGATCTCAGACACAGTGGGGGAGAAGAAGGCCACCTGAGTGAGATGGTTCTTGTACGGTGCTTCACGTACATACACAACAGAAATGTCTTGCATGTAATTTTTCTGTTTATCTTTCCTTTTCAATTTCTTCCTGGAGTTTCCCCATGTTGTGCCTCTTCTCTGAACAGAATAGAAAAAACTGGTCTCAGACCTTTGCAGATTTCACTATATAAGTGGTGGCTGGAAGGGGCTGAATGGCCTTTTCTCCTCCTCGGCTTTCTTCATGTTCTTATATACCCATGTATGGGCATTGAATAAGGACATGGCCGGGCACAGCTGTGATGTTCCCCATGGTTTAAAAACCTGTTGAAACTCAATGTCCAATCTCAACCATGAAGAATGACCACTTGGGCAAGGTCGCAAGATGATTAGAACACTTAATCCACTGAGGAATCAGATAGAATGTATATGTTAAACCATAGTACACCTCACAAGAAACAAGGCACACAAGAGCTGAATGCACTTCAATAATAAAGCCACAATCTGGGGCACACTTCAAGTTTTAGAAGGGGGGTGGAGCTTACCCCAAAACAGACTAGTCTGAGATGGAATAGGTACAAAAAAAAACTCCCCCTCAATTGCTTTTGGCAGAAAGAGAAGAAGAATACAATTTCAATGAAGTAATCTTATCAAACAACAACAACAACTTGTATTTATATTGCGCCTTTAATGTAGTAAAATGTCCCAAGGCGCTGCACAGGAGTATTTTAAGACAACAAATTTGACACTGATCCACATAAGGATAAATTAGGGCAGGTGACCAAAAGCTTGGTCAAAGAGGTAAGTTTTAAGGAGCGTCTTAAAGAAAGAAAGAGAGGTAGAGAGGTGGAGAGGTTTAAGCAGGGAATTCCAGAGCTTAGGGCCGAGGCAACAGAAGGCACAGCCACCAATGGTTGAGCGATTATAATCAGGGATGCTCAAGAGGGCAGAATTAGAGGAGCGCAGATATCTCGGGGGGGGGGCTGAAGGAGATTACAGAGATAGGAAGGGGCGAGGCCATGCATGGATTTGAAAACAAGGATGAGAATTTTGAAATCGAGGCGCTGCTTAGCCGGGAGCCAATGTAGGTCAGCGAGCACAGGGGTGATGGGTGAACGGGACTTAGGACACGGGCAGCCGAGTTTTGGATGACCTTGAACAGACCAGACCACATTATAAAATACAGCATTGAATATCCAGAATGCACCCAGAGTTCAAATTAGTTTATAGATACTCCTTCCGTCCATTGTTTCCCCAAAATACTATAAAACGAGTCAATTGTATTTGTGCATCATGCTAGTACCATGAAAATCTGTTCAGGGAAATTTGTAAATGCCACATTAGTTCTTTCAATTCCCTTTGTGCCTCTCTGTCCCACCAGCACTTTCATTTCAGTCAAAGGTTTGTGTGAAGTGCCCGTACTCTACGGGCTGGATTTTGTGAATGGAGGCGAGTTGGAGGCGGGACTGCTGCTTGTCGTGTCAATGTCCCGCCTCCATCCTCGCCTGACCAACCAGAGGGATTTTCCCCTGATTGAGCTTGTTAAGCCCGCCCTGCGGGCTCAGCAGGCCAATTAGGTAGGAAGTCACTGACAGAGCACGTCAACGTCAGACGTGCTATCTGTCAAGACTTCTTGAAAGAAGAAATGTCAGCACTGTGAAGCTGTCAAACACTGACATTCTCTTTAGTTTGATGAGTTCTTGTGTTCAGGACTCATTAAACCTTACAAATTTGTAAATTTCACATGGCTGTTGGAACGGAGGTTCCAACAGCCAGTCTGTGAAATTGACAAAGAGAATGTCGGGTCTCCCGATCCACTGTGGCTGAAGGCTGTAGGAAGAAAACAAGGTAAGTGAACACTTTTCAAAACTTATCACTCATCTTGCATACTTACCACTCCACACTTGCACCCATCACCCACCTCTACACCTTACTTCCAGGTGCCTCCGACCCCCGCAGACCCCCTCCACGTCTCCTCCAACCCGGCGGGGTTCTCCGAGGTCGGGAAGCCTTCACCTGTGAAGGTAAAATGGCACTAATCCTTTTTTTCTGCCTGTTAACTACCCGTTAACAGGCAGTTAAAAGGATTAAATGCCTTTCCCGCCTCCAGGAGACGGGACCCGAAGCTGCACATCTTCCCGCCTCCTGTCAAAAGGGCACGGAGCCGGGATGGGGGCGGGTTTGCCATCCGCCCCCACTTTCTCCGAATTTACCGGCTGTCCCGCCTCCATGCCCGCCTCCTCGGGGCTTGGAAAATCCAGCCCTACCTCTCTCCACCTACCTAGTATGGACAAGGTAAGCAGTTGGTGTTACAGAGAACCTGTACTCTGCTCACCAATACGTTGACGGCAACACCGGCCGCTTACTGTACTAGCTGCTAACTTCTTCCACACTGAAGGCAGGCGGGGAAAGGCACAGCACAGACATTTCACACACATGCACACATGCAATGCTGATTAAAATGGAAATACTGATAAACCTGAGAAAGAGTGGCAGATCGACAGCTAGCGCTCTCTTCTTTGTGACCAGACCACAGAATATGCCGAACGAGTAGATTTCCCATTTCACAGTGTACTAATATATACGGCAGCAGGTTCATGGGTGTCATCCATTTTCATACAGGTCCACCCAGTAATTGCAAGATGACATCCTCCCCGAGTGTCTAATTTTGTACGTTAACATTGAAAAAAAAACATTATTTGCTGAGAAATAACACTGTGGATAAATGTACTTGTTTTACATACTAAAACATTAGCTGTTTCCTGCTCCAAATCTGCAAACAGTACATTTATTTACATTAAAATCCATCTGCCATCCATCAGCCCATCTGCTTATGTGGGCCAGAGACCTCTGAATCCAATTAATCTCCTTTAAAATTGTCACCTGGCCACATAATCTGATATCGGCAACAAATGTCATGCTTGAAGAAGTACTCTCTCCGATCATTAATAAACAGCATGAACAGCAGTGGCTCAGAACACACACTGCAGAACTATACAAGCCACTGGCTATGTCAGAACATTATCCATTTAACAGCACCTTCTGATCCCCACTGCCAAGACGGTTTTCAATCCAACTAAATGGCCATCAATTCTATAAATCTTAATCTTCATCAGGTATGTAGGACTTCATCCAATGCTTTCTGAAGACCCCAGTAAATTACATCAACTGGATAGACCTATTATCAACCAGTTTAGCTACCTCCGAAAGGAATTCTGGCTGTGTCATAATGCATGATCTAGTCTCTAAATCCTTATATTCTATATTTTTAGATGAGCACTGAGATCAATCTGTGCATTTAAAGAATCATTACTGATTTCAAAACATGTTTTTTTCCCCGATGCTTTCCAAGTTATATTTTTAGAAATATTTCCAAAACTGAGAGAAAATCAGGGTGGGAGAGCAATTGGATCCTTAAAAAGAAAGGATAAATATGGATGAAATCATTCAAATTATTTTGGAACTCAGATCTCAAGAAAGTAAGAGACTTAAAAAAGGCACAGTTAAGCTAAGCGACAACCCACCACAGTGTGCAGATACCACCTGAATGGGCTACAACAGTCTTTACCAATTCTATTCTTTTCTCATAAAATAAACCTTTAAAGGGCAAGAACAGAAATGGAATCAGATTGAGATCAGGTTTGGATAGACCTGAAAACAACCATAGTAAATGTGGTTGATTCCTGTATTAAAGTCTGTTTGGTTTGGAGTCTAAGGGCTAGAAATTCGGTATCGCCCTGTTTGGGGCGCAAAGTTTAGCGGCTGGGCGCAAAGTTTAGCGCCTGGCGCAAATTATCGCCTCCGACTGCAAACTTGGCTTCTATCGCCCCTGGAGGTGATTGGAGCGCTAAATCAGGCGCTGCACACCTCTCTTAAGGCGCTAACGCCGAGGAGCGAGGCACTAACTCAGAGCGCAGGCGAAGCTCATGTGATGTCAGTTAGCAATGGAACACAGACACACTGGCACCGGCCAGTTCTTAAAGGGAAGGGTCGATCTTGCTCTCCATCCACACCCTACTCATTGCAGCCTTGAATCTCGGCCTGGACAGACCTCCACTTGAATTCTGCTGGAAAGAACAATGGAGAGGCCCAGGGAAAGAGCTCAGAGTACAGCCCCCATAGTCTCTTCTAAATTGATGCAAGGAAAGTCAAATCAAAAAGAACCTGCAAAGTGCTGCTCAGTAGCCAAAACTCCTTGACACAGCGGTGATTCTCTCCAGAAGTCTCTCTCGCTATCTCAGAATCTCTCTCTCTCTCAGAATGCGTGGTGCAAAAATGTCTCCCACAAAAAAAGGCAGGAAGAGGGCACCTTTAAATAGCACTCCCGCAGCCCCTTACCGACTGCAAAACTCTCCCCTCAACCTGTCGATGTTAGTGGCAGGCGGAAAGGAAGGGGGCACGACTCAATATCCGGTCCGGGGCGCTACACGCTCGACTGACGTCACAATCTGCCGGCGCAGGAGATCGTGGCAGTAGTGTTTAGCACCGCCGCAAAAACTCTGGTCAATTTCGCGAGCGGCGCAAACATCGCCGCGCCTGGGCACTAGTTGCGTTGCGCCCCATTATCACCCTCTTAGGGCGCTAACGGGAGGCGCAAAGCAACTGAATTTTTCCCCCTAATAGTGCAAATGATCATCTTTCATTACATTTCAGTTTGTTGCATCAAGCTGTATTATCTGAAAGTATTCTCGGCACACATTCAGGTGTTACAGAAACTCTGAGGTCACCTCAAGAAAAGTCTCTGTTGAATTTGGCGCTGAATGTTGGCTCTGGAGGTACGAGGCATCATCACATACACCACGCAATATAAGTGATGATGTTCCAAAGGCAATCACACACATCTCTGGTTTTCATTACAAAGAGCATGGAGCTTTGTTGTGTTTCCAATAATCAGAAGCAAAATTGTTTTTGCCAGTCCATCAATGCGAGAAAATATGGGAATTCATGATGACAGGTCAGTAAAAACCAACCTTAATGGTCTTTATGTTTAACGCTCCCCAAACCCAACGTTAGGTAACTCCTCTACAAGTTTTGGGTTTGCGTGTCTCAATCACTTTTTATTTTGCATATTAGAACAGCGTTTGCTGCTCTACAGTCCTTTGATACACCTTCTCCATTTTCATCCTCCCCCCCTAGACACTTAGGGCTGGATTTTGCCAGCCCTGGGGAGGCGGGTTTGGAGGCGGGACTGCCAGAAAATGGCAGAATTTGGGGGCGGGTACCCAACCCACCCCAACCCGCCTTCCTGCCATCTTGCCAAGAGGCGGGTAGCCGTCCCGCACCGGGTCCCGTCTCCTTGGAGGCGGGAAGAGATTACAGCCACTTAACTGCCAGGTAGTTAACAGGCAGATAAGAGGATTATCCCCATTTTGCCCACACAAGTGCGGGCTTCCCGAAGGCTCCGAAACCCGCCAGGGTCAGAGGCGAGTAGTGGGTCTGCGGGGGTCGGACTGGTCCAAAAGTGTGTTGTGGAGGTGAGTGATGGGTGCAAGTGTGGAGAGGTGAGTATGTGAGGTAGTTGGAAAGTGTTAGAAAAAGTGTACTTACCTTTGTTTCTTCCTGCAGGCTTCAATCGGTGGGGATGCGGAGAGTCTCGCACCTCCACGGCAGAGATGACAGATGGCCGTGGCATTCTCCAATGCAACAACCATCTAATTTCTGCAAAAGAAAGAGGTTTGATGAGGTCTTGAATTCAAGACCTCATCAAACTACAGAGAATGTCAGTGTTTGACAGCTTCACAGAGCTGTCAAACGATGACAATTCATCTCTCAAAAATTGACAGATGAAATGCCATACGTTGACGTTCTCTGCAACCGGTTTTCCCTTAATTGGCCTGCTAAGCCCGCTGGGCGGGCTTAACAAGGTCAATCAAGGGAAAATAGCGTGGGTTGGCTAGAAGTTGATGGAGGCGGGACTGAAACCTGACAAGTGGGAGTCCCGCCTCCAAAAGCTCCCCATTGGCAAAATCCAGCTTTTAAGTTCCAAAACGCTCATGCATCAAGGCTTGGGGCAGTTGCCTGACATTCCTCTCCGCTATTTCAATGGAACATGAACCCATTTACTTTAACCCAATCAAACCCTCCACTAAAATAGGGATGAGAAGAACTTCAGACAAACTTGCTCAGCTTTTGTGCATTAATGTTGTTCTCAGAGGCCACAGCAGATCCCCAGGTAAGTCTACCAGCCACACGCATAAAAGCTATGAGAAAGGAACACCGCAACACTTTCAGAAACATCTGGAACAGACACTCTGAGGCTAGCACTTCTGATACCATCACATCAGCTGGGATGGGAAGTAGTAGACCACTTATTTCACTCCTCCTCCGAGAGAGATAAGTTCAGTGAATCTCTCCATCTACCCTGACACGGATCTCAGAGCTGGGGTACAGTTTCTGGATAAAATCCAAAATTTGGCCTTGTACTTACAGAGCTTCCAGCTGTTTCATGAGGGCCTCAGGATGCACTAGGTTGGCAGCCTTATGAAAATCAATGAAACAGGATCTGTTGTTTCCCTGAACCTTGCAATGCCCTTGAATCTCTTATAAAGCCACAACATAAGCTACACAATCCTCACGAGAGTGAAATACAGCCCATTTATTTCAGCTCATTTCACAATCCTTCAAAGCAACCAATGTGTGTGCCATAGTGGCGAGATTCCTTGGCGGTTTTTGGATTCACTATGATCCCCCTTCTTGAGAAGATAAACTATACTCTGGATCACGGAGGGTATGCAACTTCAAACGGACACGCATTAACCAACCTCAAAGGGGCAGTTGCAAGATAGGTTAATGGTTCGTGGAAACCTTCTGCAGGACCATTGCAGTTCTCTTCTCCCTCACCGTCACCTAGGGCAGCTTTTACAAGTTCAGCATGAATACCAGCTACCTTACCATTAGCTAGGCAGCACAGTGCAGAGTTCACTTCCTCTCATCCAACGGGTTCATTAGGACTTTCATCCGTGCAGCACACTCCAACTGCTCTTCCAACCTCCATGCAGTCAGCTCTTATACTACAGCCTGTTGGGTCAGACACCAATTCAGTATAATGCGCTCTCCAAACCCTGAGGATGCCCTCAAGGGTCTGTTGGAGAGCATCAGACTTGCCAATCATTGGCACTAGCCCAGAGTACACCTTTTGGCCATAATTGATGACAGTGATGAGCAACGTCAGGCAATAACTTAAGATAATTTCAGTATAATTCCGCACCCTTGTGAATGAACACAACCTACCGACCCTGATTCATCTCCCTAATGGTCCTCCAGGCCTCTCAACATGCCATCATAATCTATCTTTCTTTTGCACGCGATCCATTTCTAATATCCTTTTGAATTATCTTCAACTAACTTATGTGACTGCCAGCCCTTATTCTTTATTCTCTCGCATTTTTTAATATACCTCTGACCCCTTAATAGTCCATTTTGGACTCTTCCTTTTTTTTCCTGTTCAAAATATATTTTCTTCAATCTCCAAAATTTTCTTCCACTGTTTTATTTTCTAGCTCTGCTTCCCACTTAATTCTACCTAGAGTTATTTACACAACCCTGCTGTACAATATGGTGACAATTGTTCAGCAGATTAACAGTAGTTGGCCATACACCTTGGAGTGACCTGGTTGAATCAGGGGGTGAGCAAAGTAGGCTTGTTTTCTACACTTGGGCCTGGTTCCAACCAAATGAGCCTAAATGCAACAGATCCGAAAACCAAACCGTGAAAGTCACCACTTCCTCAGAGAATCAGAGCGGAAACCCCATTAATCCTATCATGGTGCTCAGAGGACTGCAAATGTTACACCCCTGTTTAAAAAAGGTGAGAGGGATAAACCTGGCAACTACAGGCTAGTCGGCCTAACATCGGTGGTGGGGAAACTTTTAGAGACAACAATCCTGGATAAAATTAAGTGGCACTTAGAAAAGTATGGGGTAAAAAAATGAAAGTCAACACAGACTTGTTAAAGGCAAATCGTGTTTGACTAACTTGATCGAGTTCTTTGATGAAGTAACGTAGAAGGTTGATGAGGGTAGTGTGGTTGATGTTGTGTATAAGGACTTTCAAAAGCCGTTCGACAAAGTACTACATAATAGACTTGTTAGCAAAATTAAAGCCCATGGGATTAAAGGGACAGTGGCAGCATGGATACAACATTGGCTCAGGAACAGAATGCAGGGAGTAGTGGTAAACGGTTGTTTTTCAGACTGGAAGGAAGTATACAGTGGTGTTCCCCAGGGGTCGGTATTAGGTCCACTGCTCTTTTTGATAATAACTTAATGACCTGGACTCGGGTATACAGGGCACAATTTCAAAGTTTGCAGATGACACGAAACTCTGAAATGTAGTAAACAATGAGGAGGAGAGTAACAGACTTCAGGGAGACACAGACAGACTGGTGAAATTGGCAGACACATGGCAGATGAAATTTAACGCAGAGAAGTGTGAAGTGATGCATTTTGGTAGGAAGAATGAGGAGAGGCAATATGAAATAAATGGTACACTTTTAAAGGAAAGAGGGTGCAGGAACAGAGAGACCTGGGGGTGTATGTACACAAATCTTTGAAGGTGGCAGGACAAGATGAGAAGGCTGTTTAAAAAGCATATGGGATCCTTGGCTTTATTAATAGAGGAATAGAGTACAAAAGCAAGGAAGTTAGGCTAAACATTTATAAAACTCTGGTTAGGCCTCAGCTGGAGTATTGTGCCCAATTCTGGGCACCGCACTTTAGGAAGAATGTCAAGGCCTTGAAGAGAGTGCAAAGGAGGCATAAGAGAGAGAGACCTTCATCCCACCTGAATGGGGAGGGGATTGTTTTTAACTTTGGTACCAGCCTAATGGATCAGAATGGCCTTTTTTAGATCATGTACATTCCTGTGCTCATATGATTTAAGCACGTGGCAGAGATGGGAGATGATTGACCTAGTGCACCATTGACCTTCTGCCTGGCTCCACTGTACAATTTAAGGACTCCTACAGGATTAGAAGAATTGGATTAGGACACATACCTGTGTAGCTCATGTAGTTGTCGAATGGTGTGCCATAGTATTGCATTTGTCCACACGTATCATTTACTGGATCAGGATCTCGGCAGACTTTGCTTTTAGGAGTTGGCGCGGTGTCAGCACACAAGTCCCCGGTTTCCATCGATGGGACAGTCTCCCTGCATGGGTCGTCGCATGACTCCTTCTCACTCACTCCTTTAAAGACATGGTACAAGCCCAGAATATGGCCAAGCTCATGGATCATGGTGTTGGTGTGGCCAGGCCTTCCATAGTAGGATGGACTCAGTACTACCCCGCCTGAAAATAAATACAAATATATCAGCCAAGTCTGGAAACCTCAATAGTGGAACTGTCCAACATGGCTACATATTCTAACTTGAGAATCCCGATTTCTGGAACTTAAATGGGCAGGAGATTGGGTGGTAAAACTGGAACACTGTCCTCTCAGCTCTATTACTTGGATCAAAATGCAACCCAGACTGGTGGGAAGAAAGCCTCCCTTTGCTGTTGAGTGTCCACCAATAGCTCAGTGCACTGTGTGATGTGGTACTGAGTCATACAGAGCAGGTTCCTCGGTGTCTGCTTATTTCACAGATTCAGTCGGGATGGTGGTGGGTGGGAGCACTAAAACTGTGCGACGTGCTAGGGAGAGAGGGCGAAAAAAATTAGCCAGCATTCCTAATCTTGAAAGAATCTATGTACGGACTTCTGATGAGGACAGGCGTCAACTGCAATGCCTGCCCACTGACACTGACCGACAAGGCTTACACATGAAGAATGGCCACTGGAGTCAGTTACCTGAGGGATGCCAGTGGCCAGAATTGTATTCATGATGGGTCACTGCCTTCGGGACAGAAGAGCAAATAAAAGAGGGGAAAAGACACATCCGTCTGTCTCTAATAACCTGTATATTAAAGTTTCACACTGTACAAGACACAGCAAGGAGTGATAATACTCAATCCCAGACCAGAAGATAAGTCATATAATTCACAACCTTGCCTCCTAGTAAAAGGCATCACAAATCTAGACTAGAATATGCCCATCAAATAAAAATAAAACTTCACAGATCAGAATGAAAATTCCAACAGCCAGTGGGCCTCTCCTAGCCATGGGCATCTCGGGAAGGATACTGAGGTAGGGAACAAAACATTACTTCGATTCCACTCCTACAACAAACACTTGAACAGTAACAGTTCTCGGTTAGTGTGGTCCCTCACAGCATACTCAAAGTGGCAATTTGATGGCTGCTATTTGAAGTTCAAGTACCATTAGATGTTTTCACAGTCAGTCTTGTTGCCAAGATCAACCAATGGTTGGAGACGTTCAGTACATCAAGCAGAGAGAACTGGAACTCAGGCTAAGAGATTTCCCCTTTCTTATGAGATAAAGACCATAACCTTAGAGCACAAAGGGATTCTTTGGGCAATTTCACAGTACATGTAGTAATGCTGCTCTCTTGATCGCCATATCTCCATACTGCACCAATACCAACCTTCACCATCTAGTCAGGGTTAAGTCTGATCCATGTAGAATTTTGAACTGTATTCACCTCAAACTGGCACTGTAGGAGCCCACTTACACATTCAGCCATATGGTCTGTGGGTTGTAGTTTGACAGAGGGATCCCCAGGTCTCGTTCCCACCACTGTTGTTTTAGAGCTAGAGAGACAACTGTAAGTGTCAGCCTTGGTAGCACTCTCGTCTCCAAGTCAGAAGGTTCAAGCTCCACTCCAGAGGCTTAAGCACATAATCTAGGCTGACACTTTAGTGCACCACTGTCGGAGGTGCCGTCTTTTGGACGAGACATTAACCAAGTCTGCCCTCTCAAGTGGACACAAAAGATCCCATGGCACCATTCAATGATGAGCAGGAGAGCGCTTTTTCCTGGTCAATATTTACCCCTCAACCAACACCTAAAACATTTATTTATGTAACAACAGGAAAAGAGAGCATAGGAAAGAATAAAGTAAGGGAGGACATTGATGGCCAGGGAATAAATAGAGTTATAGAACAGAAGTTTAAAAAGATGGTTAAAAATAAAGTGAGAGGAACTGCTATTAAAAATGAGCTAAACTGTCTGTACAGCAATGCACACAGTGTCTGTAAAAAAACAGGAGAGCTGGAGGCAATCATGCATTGCGAGGAACCAGACATAGTAGGGATTACTGAGACATGGCTACAGAAAAATCAGGACTGGGAATTAAACATTGCAGTGTATAACATATTTAGAAAAGAGAGAGAGGGAAAAGGGGGAGGTGGAGTAGCTGTACTTATTAGGGATAACATAATGGCTGTAGAAAAAGTGACACCGCTATCAGCAAGACAGAAATAGAATCCATGTGGGTAGAGATAAAAGATAATGGGCCGAAAATTGATCCCGGGACGCGAGAGTACGCACTGCATACTCTCGCGTATTCCCACTCCAATTGCCGGTTTTCTGCATGCCCTGCGCATGCGCTGAAAACCGGCAATTGCTCTTCCGAAAAGGGGGCGGGGCTTGAGTGCATCGCGTGCGCGCTACAGGCTGCGCGCACGCTGTGCACTTCATGCTTTGGACGCGCAGGTAAGTAGGGAAGATTTTGGAAATGTAAAAAGGAGGAGTAAGACCCGCTTTTAAGAAGGTAAGTAGTGAATTAAGTATTTTTTTGAATTTTTTTTTACAGGTATATCTTTTTTATAGACTTTAAAGACAGGTAAGTTTATTTTTATAACTATTTAAAAGATTTTAAATTTTTTCAAAAATTTAATTTTTTATTTAAAATGGTTAATTTAATTAACTATACTTATTTTATTAATGTGATGGTTTTTTTTTTTAATTTAATTGAGGTTTAGCTGTTATTTTGGGGGGGTGTAAGATTCATAAGTCTCACAGCTATGCTGTGAGACTTATGAATGGAAGATGGTGTGCTGCCATTGGCTCTAACTGAGTCACGTGATCCCACAGCTCGCACGAATGAACTACGCCGCTGGGATACGCAAGCCCAGCACAGCTGATGTCTGGAACATCAATTTCGTGCGAGCTGGATCAGAAAAAGCATAAGCGAGGTGAGACATCGCGGGGAAGGCTTACCCACGCGGGAACAGAGCGAGATCAATTTCTGGGCCAATAAAGGATCAACCACACTAATAGCGCTAATCTACAGACCACCTAATAGTGGAAGGGAGGTGGAGGAAGAAATATGCAAACAAAAAAACATAGAATAATAATCATGGGTGCTTTCAACTACCCCAATATTAATTGGACAGAAGAGGTAGGTAAAAGGGGATAAGGGAATGGAGTTCCTACAATGTGTACAGAATTCCTTTCGAAACCAATATGTAAAAAGCCCAACAAGGGAGGATTCGCTATTGGATCTAGTAATGGGGAATGAACCAGAACAGATAAGAGAAGTAAAAGTAGGGGAACATCTAGGCAATAGTGACCATAATATAATTCTCTTTAAGATGATAATTGAGAAGGACATAAGTATGACGAAGACCAGGGTAATAGATTGGAGAAAAGCTGATTTTGAAGGGCTGAGAATAGAACTTGGGAAAAAAATGGACAACAATATTGGCAAACAATGACATAGAACAGCAACGGGAAACATTTAAAACGGTGTTCAAGAGTCCAGGAAAAATATATTCCACTAAAAAATAAGAAGCTAAACACTAATGAGACACCATGGATGAATAAAGCCATAAGGAAAAAATTGAGGGTAAGGAAAGAGGCATACATTAAGTACATGGACAGCAGGGAAGAACATGATGCAGGAGAATACGAAGAGATTAGGAGAGAAGTCAAAAAACATTTAGGTAGGCAAAGAGGAACTATGAAATTATCAAGGAACATAAAACAAAATAGTAAAATATTTTACAGGCACATGAATAAAAAAAGGAAGGTCGGGATGGGAATAGGGCCACTAAGGGATGGACAGGATAATACCAGCGATAGAGAGATGGCAGAAATATTAAATAATTACTTTGATTCAGTATTTACCAGGGGGATAGAACAGGTGGACATGAATGATGAGATTAGTAATGAGTTAACTACATTTAAAATAAAAAAAGGAGATATATTAAATAAACTAATCAAACTCAAAGAGGATAAAACCCCTGGTCCGGATGGATTGCAGCCACGCATTTTAAAAGAATCTAGGGAGCAGAGGCATTACTACACATATTTAATAATTCGTTAGAAAAAAGTATAGTGCCAGAGGACTTTGCGGATAACTAATGTAACACCTATATTTAAGAAGGGAGATAGAACTTGACTAGGGAACTATAGACCAGTCAGCTTAACATCGGTGGTAGGAAAAATAATGGAATCCCTACTAAAGGAGAAAATAGAAGAACATCTAGAAACCAAAAATATAATAATGAATAGTCAGCATAGATTTCAAAAGGGAAAGTCTTGCTTGACTGACCTCATGGAATTTTTTGAAGAGATAACAGAGCGTGTAGACAAGGGTAATGCAAGGATGTAATTTATCTAGATTTTCAAAAGGCCTTCGATAAGGTACCCCATAATAGACTAATGAACAAGGTCAGAGAATGCGGAGTCAGGGGACAAGTAGCAGAATGGATTGCTAGCTGGCTTCATGACAGAAAGCAGAGATTAGGGGTAAAAGGTAGCTATTCACAGTGGCAGAAGGTGGGAAGTGGTGTTCCACAGGGATCAGTGCTGGGTCCACTCTTGTTCACAATTTATATTAATGATTTAGACTTTGGAATCAAAAACAACATTTCTAAATTTGCGGATGACACCAAATATCGGAGGGGGGGACTGCAACAAATTACATGAAGACATTAATAAACTTGCAGAATGGGCATATCATTGGCAAATGAAGTTCAACACAGATAAATGTGAGGTATTACATTTTGGTAGGAAGAATAGGGAGGTCACTTATTACTCGGAGGGTGCGTGTCTAGGTGGGGTAGAGGAGCAAAGAGATCTCGGAGTACAAATACACAAAACACTAAAAGTAGTGACACAGGTTAACAAGGCTATAAAAAAAACAAGCACTAGGGTTTATTTCTAGAGGCATAGAATTGAAAAGTAGTGAAGTTATGCTAAACTTGTATTGATCCTAAGTTAGACCACACTTGGAGTACTGCGTACAATTCTGGTGGCCATATTATAAAAAGGATATAGAGGCACGAGAGAAGGTGCAGAGAAGATTTACAAGGATGATACCAGAAATGTAAGGGTATACCTATCAGGAAAGGATGAACAGGCAAGGTTTCCTTTCTCTTGAAAAGAGAAGGCTAAGGGGTGACCTAATAGAGGTCTTTAAAATTATGAAAGGTTTTGATAGAGTAGACACACAGAGAGTGTTTCCACTTGTGGGAAAGAGTATAACTAGAGGCCATCAATATAAAATAGTCACCAAGAAATCAAATAGGGAATTCAGAAGAAACTTCTTCACCTAGAGAGTGGTGAGAATGTGGAACTCGCTACCACAGGGAGTGGTTGTGAAGGGATAATTACTAGTCCTAGCCCCTTTTGGGCTACCCCGGATCAGGCGTATTCCCCAGACGTTCACCTTCAACTAAAGTTAGAGGTAGCCGAATCCTAAAGACGCTTAATTGGGTCTAAAGGTCTAGACTATCTCTCCCTAAAGGAAAGGAACAGCCTGTAGATGTTACCGTCCTCCAGATAGCACTTTTAATAAGTTTAGCTAGACTGTAACCTTCCGGATATTATGAGGGTCCGGAAAACTCCCCCAGAATTATGCAACTTCTCACCAAAGAGTGTACAGAGATTGAGTTTGCGAGTTTGATACAGAAGTACTATGTGTGATAATTCTAAAAATATATAGATTTATTAAAGAACCGACATGTAATTACAGTTGGTGATTCAATCGCAACTTTAACAATTCCAAAAAGAGTAAGCTTTTACAATCTTATCAGAGATCCTTATTCTCAAATCTTAACTTCGTTACATTTTTACATTTCTTAGTCTTATTCCAGGATATCCACAAAAATCAAATACAAGTACCTTGATCCCCGAGATACAAAGAGTTGAAGACTTACAGAGCCTGCCTCTGAAGCCTGAGAATCGCTTTGCCCCTTTACAGCGAATCTATCTTCCCATTTGAAAGTCCAATTTTTATACTCTTTCTCAGTGGTATATCCTTTGAAGTTTTCTGCTGATGTAAGTTAATTATCTCTAGTCATTTTTCTGCTGACCCCTTCTATTCTTACAGTCAGTTCAGCTGGTAGCAAGCAGACCTGTGTCTCCTAGGTGTTCCAAGTTCAACACAAAAACAATGTGATGGTTGGTGCCTCCCCCACTTGATGCCATTCTTACCAAGGTCTTCTGTTTGTATCTTTTACATTTAGAACACCTCAATTGGATGCACCATTGTCTTCTTAGTTACCTCAGTTGGTTGCATTAAGAATTATATCTGCTGTGTAGGTGTCTCAAGCTTATCATAAAAAACGGTTGTAACAGGTGCATCTATTTGATGTCATTTTTACGAAGGCATATGTTTCTTTATCTTTCTGTGTTTCATTTCAAAGTGTTGGTTTAAGACACCTTAACTGGGTATACCATTGTGCTCTTTCCAAAGCTTCAGACTTTAGGAACCTCCAACCTCCTGTTTCAACGAGGCTATTGTTTCAGTGTCAACAACTTATCTTATCTCAAAAGCCTGTATGCTGTTTACAGCTTCAGATTGTTAAGGCTTTTAGATTTTCAAGCCCAGTTTGTCATGTTTTAATAAAGTCAGAATTATTTTATAGAACGGTGTATTTTTCTGAATAGGTATATTGCTTATTCCTTCACAGTTGAAGCGAATAGTATAGATGCATTTAAGGGGCGGTTAGATAAGCATATGAGGGAGAAGGGAATAGAGGGTTATGCTGATAGAGTTAGATGAAGAAAAACGGGAGGAGGCTCGACTGGCGCATAAACGCTGGCATGGACTGGTTGGGCCGAAATGGTCTGTTTCTGTGCCGTATCTCCTATGTAATACCAAGGCCCCGTCTGCCCTCTCAAGTGGATGCAAAAAATACAATGGCACTATTCAATGATGAGCAGGGGAGCTCTTTGTTCTGGTCAATATTTATCCCTCAACCAATACCTAAAACAGATCATTTATTTTATTGTTGGTTATGGGACCATCCTTTACGCAAATTGGCTACCGAGTTTCCCTACATTGCAACAGTAACTACACTTAAAAATATTTAATTGGCTGTAAACCGCTTTGGGACATCTTGAGGTCCTGAAAGGCACTATAGACATGTAATTTATTTTTTCTTTAATGATTCAAATATTGTACATGTGACACAAAGTCATGAACGAACAAATACATGAATTGTGGTATATTATAAACTACCTTAATATATTCAAACAAGTCTTCAGTTATGAGAGGTTGGACTGTTCTCCTTGGAATAGAGAAGTTTAAGAGGTGACCTAATTCAGAGATTTTAACGATGATGAGAGGTTTTGATAGAGTGGATAGAGAAAAACTATTCCCTCTGGCGAGTGGATCAATAACCAGAGGTCATAAATTTAAAATCATTGGCGGGAGATGAGGCAACATTTTTTCACTGAGAGATTTGTCAGGATCTGGAACGCTCTACCTGAACAGGTGGTGGAAGCTGATTCCATCAATAATTTTAAAAGGGAGTTGGACAGGTACTCGAGGATGAGCAATTTACAGGGTTACGGACAAAAAGCGGGGGATGTGGGACTGAGCACGGCTGCTCTTTCAAAGAGCCAGCACAGGCAGGACGGGCCGAATGGCCTCCTTCCATGCTGTAAGTTTCTATGATTCTCTGAAGTCGAGACACCTTCTCCTAAGTATTACAATGGCCAGCCTATTCCCATTCTCCTCCTGTTCCATGAACATAAATGATGCATGGTCTATTTGAAAGCTGAGGTTCCTTCAAATCACTGCCTTATGCAGTCGGTATCAACAAGCAGCAACAACAGCCTCGGAGGTCAGTTTCAATCCTTCACCAGTGGTACAAGAGTGCCGGGAAAAAAGGCACTGCTGCAGATCCTGCCTTTCTACCAAACCATTCTGCTGCTGCCAGGGGAGCAGTCCACTGGGACAATCCTGGATGCGGCAGAATGTAGAATGTTACTATCTAGACCTTTGGGACCCCAGACTGGCTCCTGCTCAGCCTGAGAATCTCCAGCCATCTGATTACCTTAATCTGCCTGTTTACATGATAGTGGTGCATGTTCTTTGCTCACCAGGTAATGCTTATGTGTCAAATTTATCTGAATGCTACTTTAACAAAGTCAAAATCCAGTTGAAAATAAATCCTTTAAACTCCTTTACAGCCTCATCCTCCTACCCACCTTTACAGCAGCAGATTTTCTTGTTGTATTTTAAAGCACACCATATTTTTACACACTGTCCCCCTCTTGCTGGTCCTTACCAACACCTTTACAGCACACTCGCTCTCTCTTTCCCTGTTAACTCTTACGGAGTACCTCCACCTCGGTAACATCGGCAGACTCCACCTCTGCCTTTTGTTACCCTCTGGACTTGAATATGCCAACGCTCCCATCTTCCACCCTACATAAACTTGAGCTCATCCAAAACTCTGCTGCCTGTATCTTAACTCACACTAAGTCCCATTCACCCATCATCCCTGTGCTCACTAACCTACATTGGCTCCCAGTCCAGCAACACCTCGATTTTAAAAATTCTCATCATTGTCTTCAAATTCCTCCATGGCCTCGCCCCTCCCTATCTCTGTAAACTCCTCCAGCCCTACAACCCTTTGAGATCTCTGCACTTCTCCAATTCTGGCCACCTGCACATCAGCGATTTTAATCACTACCATTGGTGGCTGTGCCTTCAGCTGCCTCGTCAAAAAGCTCTGGAATTCCCTCCCTAAAGCTCTCCACCTCTCTCTCTCTCCTCCTTTAAGATGCTCCTTAAAACCTACCTCTTTGATCAAGCTTTTGGTCATTTGTTCTAATATCTCCTTATGTGGCTCGGTGTCAAATTTTGTTTGACATCACTCCTGTGAAGCGCCTTGGGACGTTTTACTACATTAAGGGCGCTATATAAATACAAGTTGTTGTCGTTCACTTCACGGGAACACAGGCATCTAAACCTGACATCGACCCACATTGCCACCAGTTATCAAAGAAACTCGCCTGCAATTGCACGTCAGAACATCTGTGCTTTTAGACGTTAAAGTACGAAAACTAGCCGTCAAGCTAAATGAGCGAGGCCGACAGATGAAGAGAGCCCTGTGCTGGATTGGCCAGTTGCACAATGAAACTATCTGTACTCAATAAAAGAACATTCCCATCACTGTAGAAATTCTGGAATGGTCCCCTCTGGGCGGCATGGGTAAGATCACTATTCACAAGTTCTTAAGGCAAAACATGGAAACGGTTCACCTTGCTTTTATGTGCGCAACAGAAAAGAAAGTGATTAGCTGAGCTGGCAGGAACACAGTGAACATGTCTCTAATGAGGACAGAGTTCTTGGACAGACTGGCAATGAGAGGTTTATTGGATTCATGGCTGCCAATAACAGACTTTACTAGGAATGGGCATTTCGTAATTGTCTCACTAAACTAAACAGTCCTCCCCCCATTTCGATTTCTTTTTACTACATTTATATTCTACTTAACATTAAGGCACAAGCCTCGGCCAAACCAGATGAATGAAAATGTTTTCTTAGCTTTGTTAGTGGGAGAGAATGGTTTTCTTTGCAGCTGTCACCATTTCCTGTTCCGAGTTTCAGGAATGTTGAGTGACAGCTTGCCCTTTCCCTTTGACTTTACCTGTTGATGCAGAAATCCTGCTGATGGACTAGACGGCAGGACATCTCAAGGTTGAGAGGCTCAGGTAGATAAAGAAGTAGTGGCTGGGTTTTAAAAGCTCGTAGATTATAGGAGGAAGGGAAGGCTGAGGAGGTAGAGGGATGAACAGCTCGGAGGTGCTAGGAAATAAGGTTCAAAGTTTTGATTTCAACTTAGTGAGAAGGGAGAGTATGTCAGGCAGCGTATTGGGAGTTTAAAAGAAACAAGAAAGAAGTGTTCAAAGGAACAATGACCATAGTAGTATCAGCACAATAATATTGTGAGAGAAGGAAAGCATGGAGTGAATTGGGGTTTGAGATGAGACAATAATTTCCACCTCTGGTTAGTAACCTGTTATTCCCCCTGCCAGTTGGTGAATCGCACACACCGTTAATTCTCACATCTCACACAGACATTAAGTGTGAGAAGTCGCACAACACCAGGTTATAGTCCAATAGCTTTATTTGAAATCACAAGCTTTCGGAGCGCAGTTGTGCGACTTCTCACATTTGTCCACCCCAGTCCAACACCGGCATCTCCACATCAAGACATTAAGTGGGGAGGGAGAGAAATCTTGGACAAAACATAATTCCCACGCTTATGATAGTAGTGCTAACACAACCCACCATGCTAATGCACAACAGATTTACACCATCATACTGAGCAGAGCGTTTTGCAAAGTGGGCACAATACAACACATTGAAAAGCTTAAATAATAGTTAATAATTCATACACATCTGTTAAACGTCAGACACATCTATGGACTCTCTGGCCAGCGTCTGTCTCCAATTAAGTTCAATCTCCATTGTAAAGCATGTGCATGCTCAAAGGTGGGCAAGATAAGGAAAAAACATATTTGAAGCAACATACACTGTCAGTGATGGAGCAGCTGGCATTTGAGAGCCAATCAGGCTGTGTTAGTGAAGGAACCAGTATTTGGGAATAGGACAGGCTGCTTTTTTTTATTCGTTCATGGTATGCGGGCGTCACTGGCAAGGCCAGCATTTATTGCCCAATTCTAGTTGCCCTTGAGAAGGTGGTGGTGAGCCACCTTCTTGAACCACTGCAAGGTGAAGGTACTCCCACAGTGCTGTTAGGGAGGGAGTTCCAGATTTTTGACCCAGCGACAGTGAAGGAATGACGATATATTTCCAAGTCAGGATGGTGTGTGACTTGGAGGGGAACCTGGAGGTGGTGGTGTTCCCATGCGCCTGCTGCCCTTGTCCTTCTAGGTGGTAGAGGTTGTGGGTTTGGGAGGTGCTATAGAAGAAGCCTTGGTGAGTTGCTGCAGTGCATCTTGTAGATGGTGCACACTGCAGCCACGGTGCGCCAGTGGTGGAGGGAGTGAATGTTTAAGGTGGTGGATGGGGTGCCAATCAAGCAGGCTGCTTTGTCCTGGATGGTGTCGAGCTTCTTGACTGTTGTTGGAGCTGCACTCATCCAGGCAAGTGGAGAGTATTCCATCACACTCCTGACTTGTGCCTTGTAGATGGTGGAAAGGCTTTGAGGAGTCAGGAGGTGAGACACTCATAGAATCATAGAATAGTACAGCACAGGAGGCCATCATTCGGCCCATCGATTCTGCGCCGTCTCTTTCGAAGAGCAATCCAGTTAGTCCCATTCCCCCGTTCTTTCCCTAATCCCTGCAATTTTTTCTCCTTCAAGTATTTATCCAATTTTGAAGGCTACTATTGAATCTGTATTCACCACCTTATCAGGCAGTGCATTCCAAATCCTAACCACTCGTTGCGTAAAAACTTTTTTCCTCATATTGTCTCTGGCTCTTTTGCCAATCACCTTAAATCTATGCCCTCTCGCCATTGGAATCAGTTTCTCTTTATTTACTTTATCTAAATCCTTCATGATTTTAAACGCCTCTCGCAAATCTCCTCTTAGCCTTCGCTGCTCCAAGGAGAACAACCCCAGCTTCTCTAGTCTATCCACGTAACTGTATTTCCTCATTCGTGGAACCATTCTAGTAAATCTCTTCTGTGCCCTCTCCAAAGCCTTCACATCCTTCCTAAAGTGTGGTGCCCAGAATTGGACACAATACACCAGCTGGGGCTGAACTAGTGTTTTATAGGTTTAGCATAACTTCCTGGCTTTTGTACTCTCTGCCTCTATTTATAAAGCCCAGGGTCCCATTGCTTCATTAACTGTTTTGTTAACCTGTCCTGCCACCTTCAAAGATTTGTGCACAAGCACCCCAGGTCTCGCTGTTCTTGTACCCCCTATAAATTGTACCATTTAGTGTGTACAATCTCTCCTCGTTCTTCCGACCAAAATGTATCACCTCACACTTCTCTGCGTTGAATTTCATCTGCCATGTGTCCGCCCATTCCACCAGCCTGTCTATGTCTTCTTGAAGTCTATTGCTATCTTCCTCACTGTTTACTACGCTTTCAAGTTTCGTGTCATCTGCAAATTTCAAAATTGTGCCCTGTACCCCAAAGTCCAAGTCATCAATGTATATCAAAAACAGCAGTGGTCCAAGTACTGATACTTGGGTTACGCCACTGTATACCTCCCTCCAGTCCAAAAAACAGCCATTCACCACAACTCTCTGCTTTCTGTCCCTTAGCCAATTGTGTATCCGTGCTGCTACTGCCCCTTTTATCCCATGAGTTTCAATTTTGCTAACAAGCCTAGTATGTCGTAGTTTATCAAATGACTTTTGAAAGTCCATATACACAACATCCACTGCACTGCCCTCATCCACCCTCTCTGTTACCTCATCAAGTTAGTCAAACACGATTTGGCCTTAACAAATCCATGCTGGCTCTCTTATTAGCCCATGCTTGTCCAAGTGCCTGTTAATTTTCTCCCGGATTATTGTTTCTAAAAGCTTCCCCACCACTGACATTAAACTGACTGGCCTGTAATTGCCAGGTTTATCTTTCTCCCCTTTTTTGCACAAGGGTGTAACATTTGCAATCCTCCAATCCTTTAGCACCATCCCCTTAAGGAGGATTGGAAGATTGTGGCCGGAACCTCCGCATTTTCTACCCTTACTTCCCTAAGCAACCTAGGATGCATCTCATCTGGACTCGCCGCAGAATACCCAGCCTCTTACGTGGCTAGTCCAGTTAAGTTTCTGGTCAATGGTGATGCTGATGGTGGGGGATTCAGTGATGGTAATGCCGTTGAATGTCATGGGGAGGTGGCTAGACACTCTCTTATTGGAGATCTTCATTGGCACTTGTGTGGTGCGAATGTTACTTGCCACTTATCAGCCCAAGCCTCAATGTTGTCCAGGTCTTGCTGCAAGCAGGCACAGACTGCTTCATTATCTGAGGAGTTGCGAATGGAACGGAACACCACGATCATCAGTGAATATACCCACTTCTGAACTTATGATGGAGGGAAGGTCATTGATGAAGCAGCTGAAGATGGTTGGACCTAGGACACTGCCATGAGGAACTCCTGCAGCGATGTCCTGGGGCTGTGATGATTGACCTTCAACAACCACAACCACCTTCCTTTGTGTTAGGTATGACTGCAGCCAGTGGAGCGTTTTCCCCCCGATTCCCATTGACTTCAGTTTTACTAGGGCTCCTTCATGCCACACTCGGTCAAATGCTGCCTTGATGTCAAGGGAAGTCACTCTCACCTCACCTCTAGAATTCAGCTCTTTTGTCCATATTTGGACCAAGGTTGTAATGAGGTGTGGAGCTAAGTGGTCCTGGTGGAACCCAAACTGTGCATTGGTGAGCAGGTTATTGGTGAGTAAGTGCTGTTTGATAGCACTGTCAACGACACCTTCCATCACTTTGCTGATGATTGAGAGTAGGTTGATGGGGCGGTAATTGGCCGGATTGGATTTGTCCTGCTTTTTGTGGACAGAACATACCTGGGCAATTTTCCATTTTGTTGGGTAAATGCCAGTGTTGTAGCTGTACTGGAACAGCTTGGCTAGAGGCGCGGCTAGTTCTGGAGCATAAGTCTTCAGCACGATAGCCGGGATGTTGTCGGGGCCCATAGCCTTTGCTGTATCCAGTGCGCTCAGCCGTTTCTTGATATCACGTGGAGTGAATCGAATTGGCTGAAGACTGGCTTCTGTGATGGTGGGGATCTCAGGAGGAGGCCAAGATGGATCATCCACTCATCGCTTCTGGCTGAAGATGGTTGCAAATGCTTCAGCCTTATCTTTTGCACTCATGTGCTGGGCTCCACCACCTTTGAGGATGGGGACGTTCAGGGAGCCTCCTCCTCCCGTTAGTTGTTTAATGGTCCACCACCATTCATGACTGGATGTGGCAGGACTGCAGAGCTTTGCTCTGATCCATTGGTTGAGGGATCGCTTAGCTCTGTCTGCTTCCACTGTTTAGCATGCATGTAGTCCTGTGTTGCAGCTTCCCCAGGTTGGCACCTCATTTTTAGGTACGCCTGGTGCTGCTCCTGACATGCTCTTCTACACTCCTTATTGAACCAGGGCTGGTCCCCTGGCTTGATGATAATGGTAGAGTGAGGGATATGCTGGGCCATGAGGTTACAGATTGTGATGGAATACAATTCTGCTGCTGCTGATGGCCTACAGCACCTCATGGATGCCCAGTTTTTAGCTGCTAGATCTCTTCCGAATCTATCCCATTTAGCACGGTGGTAGTGCCACACAACACGATGGAGGGTGTCCTCAGTGTGAAGACGAGAATTCGTCTCCACAAAGACTGTGCGCTGGTCACTGCTGCCAATGCTGTCATGGACAGATACATCTGCGACAGGTAGATTGGTGAGGACGAGGTCAAGTAGGATTTTCCCTCTGTGTTAGTGGAGGAGCTGATATTTGGGAATGGGACAGGCTGTGTTAGTGGAGGAATGGGATCTAATGTATTTTAGCTGTGTTTGTTATAACAGACACTGAGGACACCCTCCATTGTGTTGTGAGGTAAGGAAGAACAACAGGCTGTCTGGCCATATTGTCGTTTTTCTTTAAAAAGTGGTTATAGCACCATCCCGTGGAGTAAGTAAGCCATTACCATGACAGTGTTACCAACTCGAAGATTGTATATATACCAGTGGTGGGATGCCTGAAGGGAATGGAGAAATGGAGTTAAAGGAAACATGGCAAGTGTAAGATCCCCAAGAAAACTTAACAACGAAGGTAAAGGAAGTGTGGCAGCCAGAAAGGGGCGACCAGGGCCCAAAGGCCTGTAGAAAGCCAAGGAGAAGATCAGCATTAAACACAATATTGCCAAGGAGTAGCCATTCAAAGACTGGGCTGGGGCCAATGCCGCCGGCAGATCTAAAGAAAGATTTATTTAAAAATTCTGAGGACAGAGAGACAAACATCAGGCTGAGGCTCAGGTAGCCGACAGAGGTGAAAACAATGTAAATTAGTGGGTCCAGGGAGAGCCAGCACAGGTAAGTAAAAATAAATTCCAGCCTCGGCCATGCTGACCTCAGGCCGAGCCCTCCACCTCGGGTTGTGTACACATGGAGGTGGAAACAGGGACAGAAGCACGAGGCAGGGGAGGCCTAATCTTTCCCTGTGGGGCCCGGAGGAGTACTGCTGTACTTACCGTCTTGGGCCTAGCTGGGTTTGTCTGGCGGAGAAGCCACTACTGCTGCACCACCCCCCTCTCCGCCCGCACGCCCACCCCCCCCCCAGTCCCCCACCACCGCAGGCCTCCGGCTAAAATTGCAGTCGGACCCCGATGAAATCATCAGAATCCACACTGCCTATTCGAAGAAGGACCCCGCTGGATTCCCGGTAGGTGTTGCGAGCAGGTTAAAATCGGAACCGGCAGTATCGGTGCGGGTTTGTCCCACGGGCCAGTTTAATTGCCCGCCCAAGTGGCCCTTTTGGGTTTTTACTAGTACTTTGGGGAATTAAATATATATAACCCACATACCTTTACCTAGGTATATAATTGCTATCCCTTGCCATTCTGAATGCTCACAGTACACAGCAAGATGAAACAGTTGGTTGGTTGATGTTTGGTATTTAGGAGTACTGGGTAGCGGGAGTGGAATTTAGTTACACTGGGGTGCTCATGTGCTCCAAGAGAGCTGCTGCTGGGATTTGGCAGGATGAGCGGGATCCTTATGTCTCATATCACTGTGGAGGGGCAGAAGTGGGCTAAGGGAAACCCCAAGCTTTGGCAGAACTGGGGTGGAATGTGGTGTTCAATTCACTGGTGGATTCCTGCTGTCTGGTCAGCAGCGAGAGGTGAGCGAAGGCATGGGCTCGACAGCACCGGGAAAGCGGGCACCTCAGCCCGATGGAATGCTTCTCTCCATCCTTAACAAAATCTCTCATTGGGTTAGCTGAAATGCTACTGATATATCCTGGTAAATTACGCACACAGCACAGACTCAGACTGAAATCAGTTAATAATGTCTCAACACTAGGCAAAAGTATCAACTCCAAGCCCAGGCTTTGGTAGAGGTTGAGTTTACCAAGTAAAAACTTTAACAAAATCATTAAGTCCCAAAAAGATTTCAACTGATAAATGTAATCAGCCTATTGTGAAATGTGCTTTTAAGGTTTTATTTTAAACTTTATTTTGGACATTAGAAACTTCAATTACTCGAAGAAAATGTTCGAAAAGTTTGTGTCATCAAAAAAGTGTGAGAGTACTTTTGACATAGTAAAATACCATTATAAAACAATATCATTGAGAGTTTCAATGTTAAATGTTGTAGTAAAAGTATTACCAACATTTGTGACAGCAGGAATTAAGGTTTGTGGAGAGAAAGCATGTGCAAATTCAAGCTTTTTAATGTTATATATTATATATATAAAATTGATAAATTTCCACAATGTATTAAAAATCTTATGTCTGCCTATATTCCATTATAAATTCCTATGTTCACTTTTATAATGGAAACTGCCTATGTAAAACTTGTCACGTTGTAATTATACCAACCTACCAGTGGTGGCACTGTAGAGTTCCAGTAGTACATCTCCCAACAGCTCAGCCTGGACTGTAGAGAAAACTCCTAAGCTCCAACCAATGCTACCTCTTTGTTTCCTGAACTGCTATAAGTTTGGCTATTTAACTAGAATACTAAAATCACATCGGACAGAATGTAAGACTTCAAAATGGGGATTGAATTATGTGTGCACCTCTGGTTCAATTCTCACTCGCCCTCTTCCCCTGCTCCGCCTGGAGACTACACTGAGGCTCGACTCGCCGCGTGCAACGCTATGGGAATTGAACTATGGCTATAAATAGATCCATCGGCAGATACTTTGTCAAAATGGAAATTTGGATCTGTGCGGTGAGTCTGTGCTGCTGTTAACCCAGAAGAAGGTTTTTAGTACTTCCCAGTTGTTTTGGAGTGAACAGAAGGCGCGTTCCATTGTTTATGTAATGCTCCTTAGCTAAAGCACATTGCAAAAAAAAAAAATCTGATTGCAGTCTAACTTTTTCATAACCTTTGAAAGATTTCCCTCTGAAGTTAGCAAAGCTGTTCCTAAGTATTTGTTAATAACTTCCATACCACAGACTCCCTCATCCAAAAACCAAGGAAAAACAGTGTGGGCTGCAGAGGGAGGACCCGTCAGCTGAATGGAGCTGTGGAGTGTATCCGCCGGCTGTATTTTCGTACACATCTGGGGTTCTCCACATTACTGACTCAGCGGCTGTGTTTGAACATATTCCTGTAAATGAACTGTTTCTGTGCTCTCCTGCGGAGTTGCTCAGAATGAGTCAGAGGATTCGCTGTTTTATAACGTTAGGGATGTTTATTCCATGTCGGGGACGGCATCGGAGTCACTGAGTGACAATAACTGAATGGGCCAAATTCCTTTTTTTACTGAAGGTGATTATTACTGGTACTTTGGGGATTCAGTTCCACGACTGTCCACCATTCACTGAAAACCATGAATGAGTGGCCTCTATTCTATACATCTATTACTGTCATAATTCTGTGAGTTTTAACATTAGATCAAATTCAGTGTCACTGGCCATAAGCGGCCCTTGCGTCCCCTATGATCCAGAGTGTATCTTTTTTCTGCTCAATATCTAGGTAAATTATAGAGAGTCCTGGGGATTGTCCCTCACTCTGTACACGGGAACATGTAATGTGCCACTAGCTTATTCCCTGCTAAACTGAGTATGCACTCTTACCAGGCCGAAGCTCAGACTCTGAACATTATATTATCTATGCCAGATCGAAGAATGAACAGGAAGCAGCATAATACAATGAAAGCCACATGTCCTTCCCCTCTTCAATACATAAAATAATAAAGACACCACTTATTTTTTTCTCTGATCATTGACTTTAAAATACAGACTCACCACTTGCCATGCAAACAGGCTCCCACCTGAAAACTAGAACAATAGGGTGGTTAAAACTTTAAAACACAGAGCTCTTCGGTTTCCAATGGCATTACTCAAATAGCACATGATACCAAATAGATTTCTGTAATAGGAGACCTCTGACCACTGAACTGTCAAAGAGGATTGCAGCAAATCAAGATTCTGCCCCTGCCAGTCAAGCTCACTACCCTAGACTAGGGCCCGATTCCTTGTTCTGTGTCAATGGACCATATTGTAACAGCTCTAATCAAGCTCTCCCATCTCATCATGGTGCAATCTACGTGCCCCAGCAGCCCCCGCCCAGCTCCCCCCTCCCTCCCCCCCTCCACGACACAGTCATGCAAATTTTGGGGAGAGAAAACCATAAGCCAAATTTAGGGAAAAAACTGGGAAATTTGTCTTCGACACCCCGCACCCCCCACCTCCCACCTCCCGAGAACCATCAATCAAGCTCCAGGAGAGCTCGATGACTAGTCCTGGTTAACCCACCCACCTTCTACAACTCGAGATGACTTCCACTCACAGGAACTCAGTCAGCTCCCTTTTGCAGGCCTGTAGCCAAGACACACTCACTGCATGTACTGGTAACCAATTCCAGAGGTAGGACACACTCTGTGAAAAGAAATACTTCCTGGCATCTAGCCTCTCTCCATGATTTCACAAAAGACAATTCATTGGATAAATCTAATCCTGTTGTTGTGAAAATTGTATTAAAAAAAAAATTCTTTACAACCTTAAATGGCAGATGAAAACATTTTCAAAAATGATTTTGAGCGATTCGATTGGTTCATCAAAGTGTGAGCTGTAATGTTGATGTGCTGATATGGAGTTCTCCCCATTATAAAGGGTTACACTGGGTTTTTCCAATTGTGCCAGGTTGATATATGGGTTTTCCATTATATAAGGGGGCACAGGATAAAATGGAAGAGACAGAGACCATCCCTGTACGCCAGACTGTGCTCTATTTATATATTCAACAACAACTTGCCTTTTGCATAGAAAAATGTCTTAAGGCATTTACAGAGGCATAATCAAAAAAATGGATACCAAACCAAAGGAGATATTAGGAGGGGTGACCAAAAGCTTGGTCAAAGAGGTGAGTTTTAAGTAAGGTCACAAAGAGGCTGAAGGGTATAGGCACGAAATTCCAGTGCGTGGAGCCTAGGAAGCTAAAGGCACGGCCGCCAGTGCTGGAGCAAGGAGGAGGGATGCACAAAGGGCCAGAGTCGGAGGAATGCAGAGTTTGGATGGACTGGAAGAGATTGTAGAGATACAGAGGCTAGAAGCCATGAAGGGGGTTTAAACACACGGATGACAATTTTAAATTTGAGGTGTTGGAACACCAGGAGCCAATGTAGGTCAGCGACCACAGGGGTGATGAGCAAATGGGACTTGGTGTGGGATAGGATACAGGCAGCCATTTTTGAATGAGCAGAAGATTACAGGGTCTGGAGGATGAGAGGCCGGCCAGAAGATCATTTGAATAGTCATGTCTGGATGTGACAAAGGAATGAATGAGTGTTTCAGCAGAAGATGGGCTGAGGTAGGGGCAGAGAGGGGCGATGTTACGGGGGATGAAGTAGGTGATTTTTATGATGAAGAGGGTTAAAAGCTCAGCTCAAAGTTGAATAGAATATCGGGATTGCGAACAGTCATATTGAATACTGTGAGAGAAGCACTATGCAAGACATAATTAACCATTTACGCTATGGAGACATCAACCATCACTGGATGTATTTTTAGAAAAATCCTTGGCGGACTGGCCTCGCTCCAAGAACAGGGAATGATTTATATGGATTTGATTCCTTTTAATATTTGCGAGGCTCCATTGATCCTGTGAAAGCCTAGCCACAAATCACGTGACTAATGTGTCAGCTGACCAACAGGAATCAGAAGAAAGTGGTTCCATTCACTTTACCACAGTGAGATTGACGTGTGCAGGAAGTGTGCACCATACGTACGCCGTCTAACATACAGATAGGTAGAAATACCTTTTGACTGGAGCTCCCCTTCATTGCACTCACCCAAGTAACTCAGGGCTTCTTTATCCCAGGGCCAGGTGGCAGCTCCCGCTAGCTCCTCCCGCACCGAGTTAGCAAAGTAGACATTCAGGTACATAGAGCCATTGGTCAGCAGTACCTCCTTCAGTTCCTTCACACTCATGTAGGTCCTAAACAATAAAAGAAGAGAAGAGGCTTAGCCAGCTCGATTCACTCTCCAACCATAGTCATCAGCCTCCAGGCACTAAAGACTGCATTATAAAACCAAAGCAGGTTATTCCAACCCTGTAAAAACTCATTGAAAAGGTCACACATGACTTTGGAACTCCAAAAGGGATGAGACGCTCAAGAGAAAAGAGTGACAGAGACAATACTAGGATTTCAGGCTCTTTGAGTTACGAATGGAGATTTACCCAACTGAAACTGTATTCGCAGAATGAGGGGGGACATGATGCAGGCAGATGTAACCAGAGGGGTTGAATTTCCGTGGGGGAGGATTTCCCTCATCATCCACCGCAACTTCGGCGAAAGATCTGCGGTATCCCCAGAGAAACGGCAGAAACGCCATTTACGCCATTTCTCTGGGGTTTCCGTGGATCTTCCGCAGAAATTACAGCGGACAATCCGGAGGATCCTCACGGAAATTCAATCCCAGCGTATTTAACGTGCACTGTGAGCATAGAACGAGTGAACGCAAATGCAAATTAAAATATAGATCAAGTGATGCTATAAATCAAAGAAATGCTTTACCCTCTCAACCCCACCCCTGCACAGAATAACTGGAACGGACTCAACTTCAAAAAAAAAAGCTGACTAAGGACTCTGCAGCACAGAATCGGTTACATGCTGCTCCTGAATTGACCAGGGTTGAACCTGGGATGTTCCAGATCTGTGTGACTCGGCTACTTAATCGGTGAACTCGCTGGGGCTGATTTTTGCGGTCGGAGGCTTCCCGCCGACAGAGGCCTCCGACCAGCAAAAAATCTACAAACTTACCTGATGATCCCGGAGGTTCGGACACTTGCGCTCCTGGCCTTCTATGCGTACGCCTGCGTAGAGGCCCACATATCCCCAGGGGTGCATGCGGTTCGCAAGCGCCCCAGGGATCACGTGGGCCGGCCCAACCAATCAAAGAAGGGCAATCCCCATTCATACTTATGAAGGTTCCGTTCGTTCAGAATCCCCATAAGCATGAATGGGGATGACATTAAAATTGGATTTAATATAACAAATTAAAAAAATTACATATTTAAAATACAATATAATTAAACATTTAAAACAAAAATTTATGTTTTTGAAAAATAAATTTACATATTTTAACTGGTCTAAAACTAAACTTTACCTTATTGTACATGCGTTTTAATGTTCAAATGAATGAAAAATTTTTATTTTTATGTTTTTTAAAACTCTTATGCTGGTTAAAGCATCCCTTGCACCTGCTTTTACCAGGCGGAAGAATTTCACGGGCATTCGCTAGTCAAATACCGCAACTCTCCGCCCGCGGAGGCCCTTTTCCCTGGGGATGCGGGTCATCTTGACAGATCGCAAGTCCCGGGTTTTAGCGCATGCCTAAACCCAGAACTTGCGCGGCCCCTACGGGCGCGTACGCACCTGTAGGACTTGCAAATTATGGCTCAGAGTCTTCAGCGGAGCTTGAAAGATCCACTACGTAGCCAGGCCTGGAGTGTGCTAATGTGGTGTGTCAGCTTGTTCTACATACGAACATACGAATTCGGAGCAGGAGTAGGCCACTCGGCCCTTCGAGCCTGCTCCGCCATTCAATAAGGTCATGGCTGATCCTATTACTCCACATTCCCGCCTACCCCCGATAACTTTTCACCCCCTTGCTTACCAAGAATCTATCTACCTCAAAAATATTCTAAGACTCCGCTTCCACCGCCCTCTGAGGAAGAGAGTTCCAAAGACTCACGACCCTCTGTGAGAAAAAATTTCTCCTCACCTCTGTCTTAAATGGGCGACCCCTTATTTTTAAACAATGACCCCTAGTTCTAGATTCTCCCACAAGAGGGAACATCCTCTCCACATCCACCCTCTCCAGATCCCTCAGGATCTTATATGTTTCAATCAAGTCACCTCTTATTCTTCTAAACGCCGTGCCTAGCTAGCAGGTAACTGGAAACGTATCCGGTGTTCACATGACTAAGAATCTAAGAGAGCATGGAGAGACCAGTTAATCTGTTTTTGGTGGTGTTTCGTTGGGGTTGCTTGTCTTTGAATAGCACCGTAAGATCTTCAGAGTCCACCTGAAGGGGCAGACAAGGCCTTGGTTTCACATCACATCTGAAGGATGGCATCTCCAGCAGTGCAGCACTCCCTGTTTGCAGATGAGTTGCATTAGAAGGCCTCATCAGAGTGAAGATTCAACCAATGCTATGTTTCTTCCAAGATCACAATGAGGCCTCAAAGTTTGGAACAAGTTGTGTACTTCTGAGAGTTATTGCAAGTCAACACATTTGTCACTAGAAAATAAAAACCCAGAGGCAGAATTTGTGGTCGGTATGACGGCGTGCCTTCAGAGTACGCCATCATACCGCCTTTGAAATGGACAGCAAGTTCAGGATTTCTGCATGCGCTAAATCCCGAACTTGCGATCTGTTAAGTTCCACCTGGACAAATGATCCGCTCCGAATGTGAAATCCTTATGGCTGGCACAGAGTTGGGCTAATTGCCCACCAACTGCCCAGCAATTACGCAGTAAAATTTTACGGCTGGTGCAAACAGGCGCAGGAGCCTGTTTGCACAGCGTAAGGACGGCGGGGGAGGGGGGAGGGGAAATATGCTGCAGCTAAAAATATACACCAGTTATTGATTTTAAAAAAATCTTCAAAATAAATATTTATATCCACCTAACTATCTCTTGATCCCAACACAACTCTATCAAGAATGAGAGAATGATTTATTTATTAATTTACCAGGGTGAATGAGAGACTGATTCATTTATTAATTTATCAGGGTGAGTGTGACAAAAAAAATCATGAATGGGCATCGGAGATTTCTGTTTCCTGATTGGAGCACTGTCCCACATGATCCCAGGTACGCTTACGCACACGGTGCACCCCTGGGATCCATGGGCCACCAGGCTGCGCTCAAATCCACAGCAAAACAACGCAATTTTTTGAAGGAGGCCTCACACCAGGTAAGTGCAGCTTTCTTTCAGAGGTCGGCAGCGTGCTCCTTAGTTACACCGCCGACCGCAATTTCAGGGCCATAGTCTACAAGTATTCAATATGGCCACTGTCTTTCAGCTACAATGATAATTAGTTCAACAAGGAAGCATCTGAAATGATATAATTAAGAGCAGCTACCCATGTCTCTCTTAAGACGAGCTCATCAGGTCCATAGAATTCAATATAAAATAGAGCTGTGTGAAACCAACTAAATTAGAGGTGTGAAGTCAACCTATCCTCCCTTAAGCAATCCAAACAAGCTTTAAGTACTGGTGTTGGATCGCTGCCATGTCAACATCAGAGTGATGTGACCAGACATTGATAACATGGCTCCTGTTTGCTTTGCTGTGAAAATAGAGCAAATATTGCCAGCATCCGCAGTATTTTGCTTTTGTACCCTATCGGGTATGTTTTCCACCTGGGCCTTGTCCCTTCAGGTCAGCAGAAATCATTGTTGGATGTCCATGAAGCTTTTTTTTATGTGGGATACCGTCACGTATTACCTGCAGGGAATCGGTCAACGAGGTCCATGGTCATAGTTACTTTACAAGTGCTTCATTGAATTTCTTCACTTTGACATTCATAGCACTGGACAGCAATCACATGGTCAGGGACCTTCGCGATGCTTTGTTTTAATCAAAGAGTCCGATTCCCCAGTTAGAAGTCAGCTGCTAGGCGCCATAAGCACCGCAGCTGAGATGACCCACAGGAAGGGTCCTGCGTGCGTCCAGAGTCGCCACCGCCCCCACCCGCCTCGTCCAGCAAGTGTCCGGCCCACGCTTCACACCTCAGCCCTGATGTTTCCAGATACACCAGTCCTACTCCAGCCCTGATGTTTCCTGATACACCAGTCCTACTGTTTCCTGATACACCAGTCCTACTCCAGCCCTACTGTTTCCAGATACACCAGTCCTACTCCAGCCCTACTGTTTCCAGATACACCAGTCCTACTCCAGCCCTACTGTTTCCTGATACACCAGTCCTACTGTTTCCTGATACACCAGTCCTACTCCAGCCCTACTGTTTCCTGATACACCAGTCCTACTGTTTCCTGATACACCAGTCCTACTGTTTCCTGATACACCAGTCCTACTGTTTCCTGATACACCAGTCCTACTGTTTCCTGATACACCAGTCCTACTGTTTCCTGATACACCAGTCCTACTCCAACCCTGAAAACCAGTTTTATCCCCCACCCAGATTGATTTGATCAATCCCATTATTTATGTTTTAACCCTTACACTATTTATAACATGTAATTATATCTATACTGGTAAACATTTTGAAATATCCATTATTCCTGTATTTTCCAAAGTGAGCCCAATATTTTAAAAAAATTCAATAGAATTTTAACAAAACTCTTTTTTTCTTTGTCCGATACAATTACACATTAAGGATTTTAAGGGGAAGCTGGATAAGTACATGAGGGAGAAAGGAATAGAAGGATAGGTTGATAGGGTGGGGTCGGAGGAGGCTCGTGTGGAGCATAAACACCAGCACAGACCAGTTGGGCCGAATGGCCTGGTTCTGTGCTGTAAATTCTATGTAATTCTGGATGATTTACATTATCATAGGGTGGTACATGAACTCCTTAACCATATGTGGAGGGTGATCAGATTGCAAGCCCACATTCAGATCTCCGAGCGGAGTTCAGAAATTAGCTCCACACCAGCCGAGGCCTCATCGTTAAAACTTCAAGGGATTCGGATCCATTTATTTTCTTTGGGGATGATGTCAATATCAAGAATCATTGTTATTCCTGGCATCCCTCGGCACCCTTCGAGATTTTGAAAGATTACTCAAACCCTTAATTGTGAAATTGCTGTGTGAAACTGTGTGTGACAGTTAGGTATGCAAAGGAAATGTTGGGCAGATTTGTTCTGACAGATTTGAAAAGCAGCCCAACCTCAAAACTTGGAGCACGAGACACGGTTTGTAGCTTTAACACTAGCACAGGCCACATAATGTGCTTTAGCAAAATGTGTGATACACAACAGGAATGCAGTTTCTCGAACCTTTGTAAAGTTCACTTTTCATTTGGGTTGCCAGAATTCTTTGAGGGCAATTTTTTATCACCAGGACCTGGCTGCTGTACCTCAACTCACAATGCTTGTTGGGTGGCGTGGAAAGACCTTTACTCCACATCTAACCTGCTCTGGGCATACTCGATGCTGACACCGGGTACAAAATATAGCAACGATTTCCAATCCCCAGCACTGATATGCCTCACCTTGATCAGTATGCAGAGAATATGGTCATGAGCAACACACAAGTGACTTGGAATCTGATCATGTGCAGGTCAAACTGTATCAAACTGATCAAGGCTCACCATTATTGCTTCAAACATATTTCAAAGATGTTCAAATTAATACAGATATAGTCTCTGTGATTTTACAGGTTTTCTTAAACCAAGTACTAACCTTTTCCTTACAACTTTATCGCCTCCAGTGTAAGAATAAAAATATATGTTTTGTATGTGTGATGGACTCAAGACTAGTAATATAAGATGTATGTAATAAAGATAAATTTGATATGTATGGATCTATCTCCCTGGGAGCAGAGCTCAAGGCAACGGTGCAAAACTTAACAAAGGAAACCTGCATAGCAGGATAACCCCCACAGAGACACCATCGAAACTCAAGAGCCATTAAAAGGTGTCAACAAACAATTAACTTAAGCAAGAATTGGCACCAGCCACTGCAGACAGACACATGTTCAAAGGAAAGCCAATCAAGAACTGCCATGAAACTAAGACCCAATCCTGGGGTCTTAGCAATTTAGAGTAGAGACAATGGACTTAAAAAGTTATAAAATAAGGAACCCAAAGGCTCTCGCTCTCTCTCTCTCTGGATAACCACGTGGAAAAGCAGGAAGCCCTCCCTCTACAGACCAGACCAAGAAGCAAGGAAAAAGGCCGCGTGCATTGCTTGACTCAGGGAAGTACGAGTCTGTTTAAATCTAACCCATTACCTTACCTGTTGTAATCGAGTAGAGTCATTAGGATACCAGTAGGCTATTGTTTTGATGTGCATGAGTGTGTGTGTGTTTAATAAACTTATTTCAAATTGTTTCAAAAGAATCGGTCTTGCCGTCAAGTTAATGCCAGTCGAAATAAAAAGCTTACACCAGTCAATAACCAGGAGTTCAATAGGGTATCAGAACACCATCAGGAGTTCATCTGTCATTGTCGGAAATTTACATGGGATGCTAAACCAAAGGGGAGACTACCATCCAGCATAGTGAATGGAAGCTCAATCACACTTACAAAAGGCAATGGGACAGACTCCTGATTCAGCAAGAGGTAGAGGGATAGGTCGCAGAACAGTGAAGAAAAATTGCCATCCTGGGTCCCCAAAAGGGGAACTCAATAAGGGGGCAAACTGGATGAGATGAACAATCTTCAAAACGGATGAAAGTCTAGGGGAGATACCTTATGTTCAAAGCTATTCCCCAGCTGACTGAAGAAGAATTTACAATAAATCTCCATGTCAATTCTTATAAAACATCAAATTAGCTGCCTCAAGGAGGGGGCAGCCTCTTTGGTCTCATTCCCCAGCTGGTAGTGAGATTTCCATATGTAGCGACCCTGGATTAACACTGCTAACCACCAATCCGCAGTATAATGAATGGTGCCATTCATGGACTCGCATGGCTTTCCCAAAAACTGATGTCATAGCATCAGCGAGGAGTGAAGGAGTCTCGGAATAGAAGCAAATTTGAAATTTTCTAAGATTATAGAGAGCTGATGGTTAGGTAATGTTATGTTAAGACAGAGCTGGAGACTTTGTACTGTAATTAGTTAGACAGATCAGAAGAAGGTTTAATCACTGGTCTGTGTTGCTACAACTGTCCTCAGTACCACTACCTGCCAGGGGTTCCTGATCCTGATTATTATACATTGATCCAAGGTCTATTTGTCGCTGCACCATCAAATAGCCCAATGACATTCACTGTCTACTTTTTATGTTTTCATTCATTCTCGGGATGTGGGAAGGCCGGCATTTATTGCCCATCCCTAGTTGCCCCGAGAAGGTGGTGGTGGGCCTTCTTGAACTGTTGGTAGTTTGATACACCTGAGTGGCTTGCTCGACTACTCCAGAGAGCAGATAAGAGTCAAGATCAGCCCGAGTAAGGACGGCAGGTTTCCATCCCTAAATGGCATTGGTGAGCCAGTTGGGTTTTTACGATAATCTGACAGCTTCATGGTCACTTTTACTGATACTAACTTTTATTTTCAGATGTTTTTTTTTAAACTGTATTCAAATCTCAAACCACCATAGCGGGATTTGAACTCACGTTCTCTGGATTACTAGTCCAGTAACATTACCACTGCCGTACCGTCACATACAAAGAATGGCCACTTGGGCAAGGTACAAGTAGGCTGTTGGCGCCCAAAGACCTATCACCCTGCAAGAGCCAGTGCCTTCAGCAGAAAAGAAGGGAGGAAGACAGAGCTGGAGGAGGGGTCATTTGGAGAGAAAGTATTGCCCTCCATCTTCCTTCTCCTTCAAATTATCAAGTGTCAGCCTTGGCTCAGTGGGTAGCACGCTTGCCTCTTGAGTCGGAAGGTTGTGGGTTCAAGTCCCACTCCAGAAAATTGAGCACTTAATCTAGGCTGACACGGCAGTTCAGTACTGAGAGAGTGCTGCACTGTCAGAGGTGCCGTCTTTCAGATGAGATGTTAAATTAAGTCTCTCCTCTCAGGTGGACATAAAAAATCCCATGTCACTATTCGAAAATGCACAGGAGAGCTCTTCAACCAACTCCACCAACATTTATTCCATTTATCTCACTGCTGTTTGTGGGACCTTGCTGTGCTCAAATTGGCTGCCGTGTTTCCCTATATTACAACAGTGACAACACTGCAGGACTTTGCTGGCTGAGAAGCGCTTTGGGACATTTTGAGGACATGAAAGGCGTGAAATAAATGCAAGACCTTTCTTTATTATGTTCTTGTTTGAAGGGCAAGCAGGACTTGTTAGAATCTCGATCGAAAGGCTGGCGGCATTGCACAAATAAGCTGCTGAAAGCCCCACACCGCAGCAACCAAGCGTTATCGGAAGGATTACAGTTTATGACGAGTGTGCTGTGCGAGATGTAGCGCTGTATCACAGTCTGCGCAAATACACATTCCGCTGAGTGGTTACTTGACTTCACCTCGAGACAATTTTCATCGCAGTCAATGGGCAGCATCAGCCACCTTGGGCGTAATACGTGCTTTGTGTCGTCAAGCCAAAATACTTGCATAGGAACAGGGGCAAACCTTTCAGCCCCTCAAGCCTGTTCCACCATTCAATTAGATCATGGCTGATCTGTAGCTTAACTCCATCTACCTGCCTTGGTTCCATAACCCTTAATAACCCTGTCTAACAGAAAAATCTATCGCTCTCAGTTTTGAAATTTTCAATTGACCCCCAGCCTCAACAGCTTTTTGGGGGGAGAGAGTTCCACTGCCCTTTGTGTGAAGAAATGCTTCCTGACATCACCCCTGAACGGCCTAGCTCTAATTTTAAGGTTATGCCCCCTTGTTCTGGATTCCCCCAACAGTGGAAATAAGTTTAATGTCTATCTACCCTAGCGAATCCTTTAATCATCTTAAACACCTCAATTAGATCGCCCCCTTAAATCTTCTAAAGCAAAGGGAATACAGGCCAAGTTTATGAAACTGGTCCTTATAATTTAACCCATTTAGCCCCGGTATCATTCTGGTGAAGCTGCGCTGCACCCCCTCCAAGGCCAATATATCCTTCCGGAGGTGCGGTACCCAGAACTGAACCCAGTACTCCAGATGTGGTCTAACCAGAGCTTTATACAACTGTAGCATAACTTCCACCCTGCCAGTGCATACTTGGCAGATACACGATACGGAGAGCTTTCTTACTTCTTCTTCCTCATCATGCGCAACCTGGCAGTAACAAGAACATTGTGATAGTCGTGCCAAGGCTGTCATCTCACTGCTGTGGTATTAAAAAACAGAAAAGGTAGAAATAGGAAATGACTCTCAAAAAGCAGCTTTGGTCGAGTCATGTTATTCTGAATTTTTACGTCGTGTAACTGAAATTGCATTTAGATTTCTCACCATTCCAGTTCAATGTTTAACTGACAAGAGCCAATTTTTTTCTCTCTCTCTCTTTCTGGTTCAATATTTTCTACGAGTGAGGGATGTTAGCACTGAAGAATGGAACACTTTCCTGTTTCAGGCACTCACAGGTCAAGAAGAGCACAGCCAGCTACAGAGTAAATTCCCGTTGCTCTGCCCAGAACCATATCCCCAACCTCACGAAAGCACGCAGACTGTGCCAGTGATCATTTTACTAAGCCCTCTTTCACTGTGGCCTGAGTGAAAATGACAATTTGATTAAAAGGTCAGTTCTGTGCTGTGGGGCCAGGCCCATGAGACGTGAGCCCGAGACTGCACCAAAGCCATTCAATTCGGATTGGCACAAGAGCAGATGGACATCGCCAAAGAAAGTTTGCCTGATCCAAAAACGTCGTCACACGAGGCCGCCACCACCTCTGTGATGTCAGACTGCTTGTCCGACATACAGAACTGGATGAGTTGTAATTTCCTCCAATTAAACATTGGGAAGACTGAAGCCATTGCCTTCGGCCCCCGCCAAAAAACTCCATTCCCTAGCCACCGTCTCTGGCTGAACCAGACTTTTCATAACTTCAGTATCCTATCTGACCCTCAGCTGAGCTTCCAACTCCATATCCTCTCCATCACAAAGCCCGCCTACTTCCACCTCCTTAACATTGCCCGTCTCTGTCCCTGCTTCAGCTTATCTGCTGCTAAAACCCTCATAAATGCTGTTCTTATCTTCAGACTCAACTATCCCAGTGCTCCTGTGGCCGGCCTCCCATCTTCCACCCTCTATAAACTTCACCCCATCCAGAACTCTGTTTCCTGTAACCTAACCCGCACCAAGTCCCACTCACCCATCACCTCTGTGCTCGCTGACCTACATCAGCTCCTGGTCCAGTGGGATTTTAAAGTTCTCATCCTTGAGTTAAAATCCTTCCATTGCCTCGTCCCTCCCTATCTCTGGAAACTCCTCCAGCCCTACAACCCTTCCAGAGTTCGGCATCCCTCCAATTCTGGCCTCTTGCACATCCCCAACTTCCTTCCCTTCACCAGTGGGGGCCGTGCCTTCAGCTGGCTTTGTCCGAAGCTCTGGAATTCCCACCATAAACCTCTCCGTCTCACCACCTCACTCTCTCCTCCTTTAAGATGGTCCTTAAAACCTACCTCTTTGACTAAGCTTTTGGTCACCTGTCCTACAGTCCCCCTCATTTGGCTCGGTGTCAACTTTTGTCTGATTACACTCCTGTGAAGTGCCTTGGGATGTTTTACTATGTTAAACGCGTTTTACTGCATTAAAGGTGCTGTATAAATGCAAGTTGTTGTTGTTGATGAAGAAATGAGCTTTCATTGGCTGTAGCAAAGAAAAGGATTATGTGACTCTGTTGAGATGCTCTTCTGCTGCTGATGCACAAAAGAGTGTCTTTTGTACTGCTGTGTGAAAGCATGGGTTCAAAAATGAATGGAAAACCGGTGAAGGGCACAGGCTCGGAGTGCAGAACACCACCAAGGTCAAATAGAGTTAGAGACAAGTTGATGTCAATTAAGAAGTAATGACTGGCGATGTCGAGCGTGGGTTTTAAAATCAGGTAGGCTGCTGGGAGACTGCTCGGAGGTCCTGACCATATTAAGAACGTCTGTGTCACTTTTCGGGATTTTTAGACTATTTTTACACAGAAAAGATTTGGGGAAAAAAAAGAGCTACTGCGTTTTTCAAGGAAAGCGCATACAGTCAAGTTTTTAAAATAATGCCACCTCCGCAAAAGGTGCTTAATATGCTCATAGAATTTGTTTTCTCAAAAAAAAACTGTAAACAATGCCAATTCATCAGCTTATTTTAGCAGTCAATAAACATCTCACACCTACGATAGCAAAATACTGCGGATGCTGGAAATCCGAAATAACAACAGAAAACGCTGGAAAAACTCAGCAGGCCAGGCAGCATCCGTGGAGAGAGAAAGAGAGTTAACGTTTCAGGTTGAAGACCTTGCGTCAGAACTGGCCATCTCACACCTATTGTGTTGGGAAGTCACTGGTCCCAGGTGTGGTCCCAGGTGCTTGGGGGGCCTTCCTTTCCAGCTGTGAGCAGAGGTCAGAAATGCTGGAGGACAGTTAGAAGTCACCTTCTTTAAGTCAAGTAAGATGATCCATTGTTGTGGAGATGTGTGGCGTGTTTCTTATTTTTGTGTTATTAAGCACAGTTAGGTTGTACTGGTTGAATCGAAATCGATCATAACTGCTCTTCCATACGTTCACCTTATACTATAAAATAGAGCAGCTTATTAATTGGTATCAACCCTCACCTCATCAAGTGTTTTCTCAGTCTGACCTCCAAGAAGTTGAGTAAGTACACAAAAGAAAGACATGTGTTACACAAGGGGATATTATTGTTCCGTCCCCTGGGTGATGTTATCGTACATTTGGATACAGGGCCGCGTTAGACAACTTCCAGAAAAGTAGGACACACAGTCCGCTTACAGAGGGTGGTAGGTCCATGGAATATGCTGCCACAAAAAGCTGTAGAAGCTACATCATTAAATAAATTTAAAACAGAAAGAGACAGTTTCCTAGAAGTAAAGGGCATTAAGGGTTATGGGGAGCGGGCAGGAATTTGGACATGAGTCTAGGTTCGGATCGGTCATGGCCCTGTGGGTAGTGGAGCGGGCCCAGGGACCGTGTAGCCTGATTCTGCTCCTATTTCGTGTGTGCAATTCTGTTAGATGCAGGAGATGGTTCTGTGATAGTAGATAGTAGATTGGCGGTTAGGATCAGATCAGCCATGATCTTATTGAATGGCGGAGCAGGCTCGAGGGGCCGATTGGCCTACTCCTGCTCCTATTTCTTATGTTCTTATGTTCTTATGTAGGAGGTGCTGTGCCTCTAAACCAAAGGTGGCATCTACGGCAAACCTGAATTTGTAACAGTCGGTGTCAGCAGATGTGACTTGTGCTGGCATGTGATGCAGCTATCAATGAATGACTTAAATCTAATTTTAAAACATCCAATTGACATCCACAATCAGTGAGGAACAAACCTGGAGAAGTCCTACAATGAACAAACAAAACTGGATCACGTTAATTGTGATTTTCCTGGATGGGTTTCTGTGCCGGTCAGTGCAAAGGATGTCAGTGCTGTGGAATAGAACACTTCGGATAGTAGTAGGCACTGCATTTAGGTACATCACAGGTTACATAAGGGGCAAACCCATCCTCTCGTTGCTTGTGCTTTTGGTGGTTAGTGTAAGCAGTTAATTTATTGGTTATAACAACAGAAAACGCTGGAAAAACTCAGCAGGCCAGGCAGCATCCGTGGAGAGAGAAACAGAGTTAACGTTTCAGGTCGACCTGAAACGTTAACTCTGTTTCTCTCTCCACGGATGCTGCCTGGCCTGCTGAGTTTTTCCAGCGTTTTCTGTTGTTATTTCGGATTTCCAGCATCCGCAGTATTTTGCAATTGTATTAGTTTATTGGTTTGTGTTTTTTTGTGGTTAGTTTGTGTTTTGGTGTTAGCTAAACAGTTAAATAGGCTTAAAGCTAAAAAGAATCTATAAATAAATAGAGTCTAAGATATGGCAGAGCAGGTTCTGTGACTGGACTGCAGTGTGTGTGAGATTGTCCCTAGTAACCCCTCTCCCCTGTCTCTTCCATCCTCACCTCCGACAAGTGTGAGGAGCTCATGGACTTCTTTGTCTCTAAGATTGAGACCATCCATTCAGCTGCCTCTTCCCTTCCTTCCCCTAGCCCACCAGGCCAAACTTCCTCTAAGGTTGCCACAGTCCTCGCCCTGAACTCACATCTTTCTCCAGTTTCTCTCCGATCTCCCCTCATGACCTCTCCACGCTCATCTTGTCCATGAGACCCACTTCCTGCTTCCTCAGCCCTATTCCCACCAAACTGCTGACCACCCAACTTCTTTTTCTGGTCCCCATGTTAGCTGACATTGTTAACGGTTCTCTCTCCTCAGGTGCTGTCTCCCCGTCTCCCTCAAATCTGCCGTCATCACCCCTCTCCTCAAAAAACAACCCTTGACCCCTCCGTGCTTGCAAACTACCACCCCATCTCCAACCTCCCTTTCCTCTCCAAAGTCCTTGAACGTGTTGTCGCCTCCCAAATCCGTGCCCATCTTTCCCGCAACTCCATGTTTGAATCCCTCCAATCAGGTTTCCGCCCCTGCCACAGTACCGAAACGGCTCTCATCAAAGTCACAAATGACATCCTGTGTGACTGTGACAAAGGTAATCTATCCTTCCTCGTCCTTCATGACTTGTCTGCAGCCTTTGACACGGTTGACCACTCCATCCTTTAACACCTCTCCACTGTCATCCAGCTGGGTGGGACTGCTCTCACCTGGTTCCATTCTTATCTATCTAATTGTAGCCAGAGAATCACCTGCAACGGCTTCTCTTCCCGCTCCTGCATCGTTACCTCTGGTGTCCCCCAAGGATCTATCCTTGGCCCCCTCCTATTTCTCATCTACAGGTTGCCCCTTGGCGACATCATCCGAAAACACAGCATCAGTTTCCACATGTATGCTGACGACACCCAGCTTTACCTCACCACCACTTCTCTCGACCCCTCCACGGTCTCTAAATTGTCAGACTGCTTGTCCGATATCCAGTTCTGGATGAGCAGAAATTTTCTCCAATTAAAAATTGGGAAGACGAAAGATATTGTTTTTGGTCCCGGCACAAACTCCGTTCCCTAGCCACTGACTCCATCCCTCTCCTTAACATCTGTCTGAGGCTGAACCACACTGTTCGCAACCTTGGTGTCATATTTAACCCTGAAATAAGCTGTTTTGTCACCCATTCACCAGGATCTGCGCTATTTTTTGCATTCTTGGGTGCTTTTTGTTTTAGTTTTATGCTGTCCCTTAACTCTTTAGTCATCCATGGCTGTTTTTTTTTTGACAAGTAGAGCTCTTGCCCCTGTGGGCAAGCGGAGGGAGGAGGGGGGGGGGGGGGGGGGAGGATCCAGTTGTCATGGTCTACGTAGGAACCAATGACATAAGTAGAACTAGGAATGAGGTTCTGCTGAGGGAGTTTGAGGAGCTAGGATCCAGATTAAAAAGCAGAACCTCAAAGGTAATAATCTCTGTATTGTTACCTGAGCCACGTGCAAATTGGCATATATTAGAGGTTTAAATGCGTGGCTCAAAGAGTGGTGTGGGAGAAAGGGGTTTTGGTTCATGGGGTACTGGGGAAAGAGGGAGCTGTTCCGTTGGGACGGGCTCCACTGGCTAGGACCAGTGTCCTGGCGAACCGAATAACTGGGGCAGTAGACAGGGATTTAAACTAATGAAGGGCTGGCGGGAGGATTCAGGAAAGAGTAAATTTAAAAGCAGCAAGAGAAATGTCAAGGCTCTAGAGCAGAGTAGAGTTTTGGGTAAAAATAAGCAGAGTGGATCAGGAAGGGACAGAGAAAGTAACAAAGGTAATAAGGCATCAGTGACTGAGGTGACATCAGGGAAAAAGAGAAATAAATCAAAGCTAAAGGCACTATATCTGAATGCGTGAAGCATTCGCAACAAAATAGATGAATTAATAGCACAGATAGAAATTAACAGGTTTGATCTAATAGCCATAACAGTGGCCAAAGTTGGGAACTAAATATTCCAGGATTCATAACTTTTAGAAGGGATAGGCAAAATGGAAAAGGAGGAGGGGTAGCCCTGATAATAAAGGATGGGATAAAGACAATAGAGAGAAAGGATCTTAGCTCCGAAAATCAAGAAGTAGAATCAGTTTGGGTGGAGCTAAGAAACAGCAAGGGGCAGAAAACATTGGTGGGAGTTGTTTATAGGCCCCCAAACAGTAGTTCTAATGTAGGGCAGAGTATAAATCAGGAAATTAGAGGCACATGTAACAAGGGTAATACAGTAATCATGGGGGACTTTAATCTACATATAGACTGGGCAAACCAAATTTGCAGTAATAGTGTGAGGACGAATTCATGGAATGTATGCAAGATAGTTTTCTAGATCAGTATGTTGAGGAACCAACTAGGGAACAGGCTATTTTAGATCTAGTATTGTGCAACAAGAGAGGGTTAATTAATAACCTTGTAGTAAAGGGGCCTTTAGAGAAGAGTGACCATAATATGATCGAATTTTATATTGAGTTTGAATGTGACTTAGTTAAATCTGAAACTAAGGTCTTAAATCTAAAGAAAGCAAACTACGTAGGTATGAGGGGCAAGTTGGCTAAGGTAGATTGGGAAACTACATTAAAAGGTATGACAGTGGACAAGCAATGGCTAGCATTTAAAGAATTAATACATAATTTACAACAAATATACATTCCTTTAAGGCACAAAAACCCCACAGGAAAAGTGATCCAACCGTGGCTAACAAGAGAAGTTAAAGATAGTATTAGATTAAATTTGGCTTATAATGTTGCCAAAAAGAGCAGTAAGCCTGAGGATTGGGAGGATTTTAGAATTCAGCAAAGGATGACCAAGAAATTGATAAAGAAAGAAAAATAGAATATGAGAGTAAGCTAGCGAGAGACATAAAAACAGACTATAAAAGCTTCTATAGGTATGTAAAAAGGAAAAGATTAGCGAAAGTAAATGTGGGTCCCTTACAGGCTGAGACAGGAGAAATTATAATGGGGAATAAGGAAATTGCAGAAAAACTAAACAACTACTTTGTGTCTGTCTTCACGGAAGAAGACGCAAAAAACTTTCCAGAAATAGTGGACAACCAAGGGTATAGCGAGAATGAGGAACTGAAAGATATTAGTATTGGTAAAAAATGAGTACTGGGGAAATTAATGGGACTGAAAGCCAATAAATCCCCTGGACCTGATGGCCTACATCCTAGGGTTTTGAAAGAGTTGGTTATAGAGATAGTGGATGCATTGGTTGTCATTTTCAAAAATTCCATAGATTCTAGAACGGTTCTCGCGGATTGGAAGGTAGCAAATGTAACCCCACTATTTAAGAAAGGAGGGAAAGAGAAAACGGGGAACTACAGACCAGTTAGCCTGATATCAGTAGTAGGCAAAATGCGCAAATCTATTATTAAGGACGTGGTAACAGGGCACTTAAAAAATAATAATAGGATTGGGCAGAGTCAACACGGATTTATGAAAGGGAAATCATGTTTGACAAATCTGTTGGAGTTTATTGAGGTTGTAACCAGCAGAATAGATAAGGGGGTACCAGTGGATGTGGTGTATTTGGATTTTCAGAAGGCATTCAATAAGGTACCACAAAAGAGGTTATTAAGCAAAATTAGGGCTCATGGGATTGGGGATAATATACTAGCATGGATTGAGGTTTGGTTAACAGACAGAAGTAGGAATAAACGGGTCATTTTTGGGTTGGCAGGCTATAACTAGTGGGGTACCGCAAGGATCAGTGCTTGGGCCTCAGCTATTCACAATCTACATCAATGATTTGGATGAGGGGACCAAATGTAATATATCCAAGTTTGCTGATGATACAAAGCTGGGTGGGAATGTAAGTTGTGAGGAGGATGCAAGGAGGCTTCAAGGGGATTATAGACAGGCTAAGTGAGTGGGCAAGAACATGGCAAATGGAATATAATGTGGATAAATGTGAAGTTATCCACTTTGGTAGGAAAAATAGAAAAGCAGAGTATTTTTTAAATGGTGAGAGATTGGGAAATGTTGGTGTTGAGAAAGACCTGGGTGTCCTTGTACACGAATCACTGAAAGTTAACATGCAGGTACAGCAAGCAATTAGGAAAGCAAATGGTATGTTGGCCTTTATTACAAGAGGATTTGAATATAAGAGTAAAGACGTCTTACTGCAATTATATAGGGTCCTGGTGAGACCACACCTGGAGTACTGTGTGCAGTTTGGTCTCCTTACCGAAGGAAGGATATACTTGCCATAGAGGGAATGCAACGAAGGTTCACCAGACTGGCTCCTGGGATGGGGGGATTGCCCTATGAGGACAGATTGAGTAGACTAGGCCTATATTCGCTAGAGTTTAGAAGAATGAGAGGTTCTCATTGAAACATACAACATTCTTACAGGACTTGACAGGGTAGATGCAGGGAGGATGTTTCCTCTGGCTGTGGAGTCTAGAACCAGGGGTCACAGTCTCAGAATAAGGGGTCGGCCATTTAGGACTGAGATGAGGAGAAATTTCTTCACTCGGAGGGTGGTGAATCTTTGGAATTCTCTACCCCAGAGGGCTGTGGAGGCTCAGTCGTTGAGTATATTCAAGACAGAGATCGATAGATTTTTGAATATTAAGGGAATCAAGGGATATGGGGATAGTTCAGGAAAGTGGAGTTGAGGTAGAAGATCAGCCATGATCTTATTGAATGGCGGAGCAGGCTCGAAGGGCCAAATGGCCGACTCCTGCTCCTATTTCTTATGTAGCTCATGGAATAGAGGGCAAATTATTGACCTGGTTCGTAGATTGGCAGAGCAGCAGGAGACAGAGAGATGGGATAATGGGCAGGTACTCAAATTGGTAGGATGTGACTAGTGGTGTCCCAGAGGGATCTTTGTTGGGGCCTCAAATATTCACTGTATTTATTAACAATTTAGATGACGAAGGGAGAGAGAGCCAGATATCGAAGTTTGTTGATGACACAAAGATAGGCGGCATTGTAAGCAGTGTAGATGGAAGCATAAAATTACAAAGAGATATAAATAGATTAAGTGAATGGGCAAAACTGTGGCAAATGGATTTCAATATAGGCAAGTGTAAGGTCATCCACTTGGACAGAAGAAGGATAGATCAGAGTACTTTCTATATGGTGAAAAGCTAGAAGCAGTGAAGGTCCAAAGAGACTTTGGGGTTCATGGTCAGTTCAGTAGGAATTAATGGGTCTTTTTCCGAGTGGCAAGCAGTGACTAGTGGGGTACCGCAGGGATCGGTCCTTGGACCCCAGCTATTCACAATATACATTAACGATCTAGATAAGGGAACTAAATGTAATATCTCCAAGTTTGCAGATGACACAAAGCTGGGTGGGAGTGTGTGCTGCGAGGAGGATTCCGAGAAACTCCAGGATGATTTGGACAGGTTGGGTGAGTGGGCAGAAGCGTGGCAGATGCAATATAACGTGGATAAATGCGAGGTTATCCACTTTGGTGTCAAAAACAGAAAGGCAGACTATTATCTGAATGGCAATAGATTGGGAGAAGGGGAAGTGCAACGAGACCTGGGTGTCCTTGTGCACCAGTTGCTGAAGGTAAGCATGCAGGTGCAGCAGGCGGTGAAGAAGGCAAATGGTATGTTGGCCTTCATAGCGAAAGGGTTTGAGTATAGGAACAGGGATGTCCTGCTGCAGTTATACAGGGCCTTGGTGAGACCACACCTTGAGTACTGTGTGCAGTTTTGGTTGCCTTATCTGAGGAAGGATGTTCTTGCCATGGAAGGAGTTCAGCGAAGATTCACAAGGCTGATACCTGGGATGGCAGGAATGACATATGAGGAGAGATTGGGTCGATTGGGCTTATACTCGCTGGAGTATAGAAGAATGAGAGGGGATCTCATCGAAACATTATAAAATTCTGACAGGTCTGGACAAACTAGATGCAGGAAGAATGTTCCCGATGGTCAGAGAGTCCAGAACCAGGGGTCATAATCTAAGGATAAGGGGTAAGCCATTTAGGACAGAAATGAGGAAGAATTTCTTCACCCAGAGAGTGGTGAACCTGTGGAATTCTCTACCACAGAAGGTAGTTGAGGCCAAGTCATTAAATATACTCAAGAATGAGTTAGATATATTTCTTAAAGCTAAAGGTATCAAGGATATGGGGAGAAGGCAGGTACAGGGTACTGAGTTTGGATTATCAGCCATGATCTCATCGAATGGCGGAGCAGGCTCGAGGGGCCGAATGGCCTACTCCTGCTCCTATCTTCTATGTCTATGTTTCTATGTTCTGGGCACCACACCTTAGGAAGGATATATTGGCCTTGGAGAGAGTGCAGCGTAGATTTGCTAGAATGATACCTGGACTCCAAGGGTTAAGTTACAAGGAAAGATTACACAAACTGGGGTTGTATTCCCTGGAATTTAGACAGTTATGGGGTGATCCGATCGAAGTTTTCAAGATATTAAGGGGAACTGATTGGGTAGATAGAGAGAAACTATTTCCACTGGTTGGGTACTCTAGGACTGGGAACATGGCCTAAAGTTTCGAGCCAGGCTTTTTAGGAGTGAAGTTAGGAAACACTTCTACATGCAAAGGGTGTAGTTTGGAACTCTCTTCCAAAAATGGCAGTTGATGCTAGGGCAATTGTTAATTTTAAATCTGAGATTGATAGAATTCTGTTAACCAAAGGTATTAAGGGATATGGAGCAAAAGTGGGTATATGGAGTTAGGTCACAGATCAGCCATGACCTGACTGAATGGCGGAACAGGCTCGAAGGGCTGAATGACCTATTCCTTTTCCTATGTTATACTGTGTCAATATCAGGTCCAGGTTTATACTGCGCCATTATCAGGCCCAGGTTTATATGTGTGTGATTATACACCAGTACTGTAGCAGGTTCTGATATGCTCAGCCCCCAATAACCCACCTCCTTTACTCTAATTCTCCATTAACTCACTCTTTCACTCTCACCCCTCAATAAGTGATCAGCTTCATCCTCTGATCCCTATATCCGACCTCCTTCACTCTCCCATCCTCTGATCCCTATAACCCTCCCCTCACTCTCCCATCCTCGGCTGACCCTCCCCTCACTCTCCCATCCTCGGATGACCCTCCCCTCACTCTCCCATCCTCGGATGACCCTGCCCTCACTCTCCCATCCTCGGATGACCCTGCCCTCACTCTCCCATCCTCGGATGACCCTGCCCTCACTCTCCCATCCTCGGATGACCCTCCCCTCACTCTCCCATCCTCGGATGACCCTCCCCTCACTCTCCCATCCTCGGATGACCCTCCCCTCACTCTCCCATCCTCGGATGACCCTCCCCTCACTCTCCCATCCTCGGATGACCCTCCCCTCACTCTCCCATCCTCGGATGACCCTCCCCTCACTCTCCCATCCTCTGATGACCCTCCCCTTCCACTCTGTTGCGTGCGCTCTGATAAACCTCTCCAGCTGTGCTCAGGGTGTATCTTTACAAGCTATGTGTCAGGTTGTGGCTCTCGCTATATCGGAGGAATCCTATGCAGAAAGCTGCAGTTAGGGACATCCTTCATCTTGCAGTCCAGGGGATTTGGCACAAGTCATTTTTTTAAATAAATATATAAATAGTCCTTGCAGGCAACCACGACATCATCCAACAGAGGCACTCACCACAAACCATTCTAATGCTGCTGCAGTGTCCGTGTGAGTAACTGACAGAGGCATCATTGATCATTCTCACTGTCACAGGCAATGCCATCATAAACAAACTCTATCCAAAGAAAACCTGCACCTCTCGGGGCCTCTACCCCGGTTACCAGGGATTAATGGTACTTCTTAGATTCCTCAACATCAGCTAATCTAATCACTGTTGAGACACTAGTTTCAGAGAATTAGTAAGTAACTCATTACAAGTCGGTTTTAGAATCATTAAGATGAACCAAGAGCTTTGCCCTGCCAGTCAGGCAGGCAGTTTAAGTCATAGCAAAAATTAACAATCTTCATCTTCAATAAAGAATTTCCTGCAAAAACAATTCTCTTTCCAATCAGCATTGCACTCAGTTAGAACATTACAATCCTGTCACTCAGTACCTAGGAGGATGAGTCAGCTTTGTAGCACCAACATCTCTTTGCCAAAAGCCCTGACATGAGAACTTGGATTAAGTGGTGGGTGGTGAGTAAACCTGTGAGCTTGGACATCTGCAGGTCCAATGTGGGTGGTACATCATCAGCTGCCCTGTGGAGGTCCCGCCCACCACGGTGAAAGCGGATGCCCATCGTATGGGCGGTGAGGACAGCCGCTGGAGGATGTTAACCGGACGTTGGCTATCTGAATACACGCTCGTATCTCCGGGCCTCGGTGCCGTTCATGATTGGATTGCTGAGAGGCAAGCGCCGATGCTGAAGCACTTCAGGCAGGGGTCAGCGGGATGAGTTGTGCTGCTCACCACGTCTCCATCGCGAGCAGCCCCAGGTACCAGCTGTGTGCCGACTCAGAGCTCGAACCCGTACTCGTCAAGTTTTCGAGGGCCGACCTCCTCCTTCAAGAAGGGTAATCAGAGGTCAGCATGATCTCTTTGGGGTTGAGGTCAAGGTAGCAGCCTGGCAACAGAACTTTGGAAACAAAGTCAGTGCGCTGCAACAGGCTTGGCAATCAGATCCCAGAGCCTGGTAGGTCGGTGGCACTCCAAGGCGCTGTTGATCATTTACCAGCCTGGTTCATTAATGGGATCTGTGGGGGTAGAATAGCAACTGAGAACTGGAATTCCCCATCCTCAGCTCTAGCTAACCCTACCAGCTAACACCCCAAAGGATAACGTACTGGAACAAGCAGTGGGATATTTGCCAGTGCTCTGTGCTGATTGTTGACGGTGTGGTTTTTAACTGGTTACACTCCCCTGGGAGGGTCCCTAAACCTCGACTCTGCCAACTTGTACCAAAGCTCTCTGGACTTGGCTAAGTGGGTCCACCCCTATGGGGAGAGGCCGGAAAACAAAAACTACCTGTAGGGATTTCTCAGCACTTTGGATTTGGGACCGTTAAACATGGTGATGGATTTCTGCGCCGTCAGATTCATGACCGACCAGAAAAAGGTTTATACTTAGAAATATGAGACCACGGTAACTAGCTGAATGGCACAGTTAGAGAACAAGCCTATATGTAGATACAGAATTCCTTTAACCATTAACAAGTTAATGTTAGTATTTGACAAGATAGGTACATAAAAGGGTGCCATTTGGTCCATCTTAGCTCACCCATCCAGCAAGAGCCTACAGTTCTCCCATTGCAGCTGCTTCTTAAATGACTGCTGGGTACTCTCTGTGCTACCCTACATAGAAGTCCATTAAAAGAAAGACAGACTTGCATTTATATAGCGCCTTTCACGACCTCAGGACGTACCAAAGAGCTTTACAGCCAATGAAGTACTTTTGAAGTGTAGTCACTGTTGTAATGTAGGAAACGTTGCATGTGCTGCTCACTCCATGTGAAAAGTTCTCCAACAGCAGGCCTGAATTTTGGTGTCAATGTGCCAAACTGTTGTTTATTTATCAGAGTAAAGGTTACTCACTGTATAACCACATGGAGTTTCTGTTTATTTATCAGGATAAGGGCTGCTCACTGTGTGACTGTACAGATTTGCTGTTTCCGCAGCAGGTTAGGGGAAATCACTGTAACTCTGTGCAGTTCCTGTTTATTAAGCAAGGAAAGAGTTGCTCATTGTCTAACTGTGAGGAGTTGCTGTTTCTTTTCTTTCTTTCTTTATTCAGCAGGGTAAGGATTACTTACTGTCTAACTGTGTGGAGTTGCTGCTAATTCAGCAGGGTAAGGGTTACACACACTGCATAACTGTGTGGAGTTTCTGTTTATTCAGCAAGGTAAGGTTTATTCGCACTGTCTAACTGTGCAATTGCTGTTTATTCAGCAGGGTAAGGGGTTACGCCCACTGTAACTGTGCGGAGTTACTGTTTATTCAGCAGGGCAAGGGTAAACAGGTTTTGCTTTGCTTTGCTGGATCCTGCAGATTTTCATAATTTTGGGATAACAATTGAGAATCTTTTTCAAAAAAAAAATTCTGGTGCTTCACATAATCCAACACAAACAGCTCCTGTCATTTAAAGATGTTGCAGTTTTTAAAGCCCAGTTCCGTGTAGTGTACAAGTTTTACGGTGCGACCGAATCCAGAAGGCTGACTGAAATCCTTAGAGGACAAATTAGTGCTCAGCGAGGTCTCAGTGGGAATAACTTTGGTCTCATTTAAAATTAAGATTTCACACATGAACAGGGGGGGTGGGGAGAACAAGTTGTTATTTATTTATGTATTTGTGGGCACGCTGTCAAAATCATAGTCAAACTCGATCTGTCCCAGGTCTGTAAAAGTGCTTCCTTGCTGTGATAAATAGCACTGTGAGCACATTGGCAGGCGCTGGACTAAAGCTCAGAGACTTCCAGCTTCCCTCAGGATTACAGACTGTTTGAGGCAGTACTGACGGAGTATGTTAACCCTTCACCTGCACCGGGCAAGATCCAAAATTTTAAAAAAATGCACACATGGAGTTTCTGCCTCACCTTAGCGAAGTGACAACCTGTGAATTTGTACGGCCGACGTCATTAAACAGAATTAAGGAACGAGACGTCGACGGCACGTAAACTGGAGTCGACACTCCCCAATGGCGGAGTTGGATATACATCGCCCCTTGACATTAGAAAATGCCAGGTACACTCCCTGGGCAGTGCTGGGTTGGATGATCTCAGCTAAACCACTGAAACTGGCAGAAGGGTCCTTCTCCCCCACCCCCCGCCACCCACCCACCCAAGGCTAAGGAGAAGAAAATGTCAGCCGGGGTTCTGGTTCACCAAAATCCTCTAGAGACTCCTCCATCGTAGCACGTGTAGTGAGGACAGGACTAGACTTGGCTTTGGGCAGCCTGCGGGCACTCGCTGTCCAAGTTCGCAAGCGGCTATCCGGGTGAAGTACCAGAGGGCTGCTGGGGGTCGAGGGCTGGACCATGGGGCATGCAGAGTGCGAAAAAGCTGAAATTCGTTCTTAAAAATCAAAAGTTGGTTGCAGTTTTAATTCTTTTTTTTTTAAATACTGTCCTCGTCCATGAAAAAACTTGCAACTCCCAAAACAGGAAACCATCTGGGGAACCATGGGTTGAAGAATTGATCTGGAAAAAGGGAATTGCTGTGTTGTTTTTGGGAAGGGGAGGTTCAATTCTGAGTTGAGTATTAATTTCAACATCACAACCACATCAAAAAGGATAGTGAGAAATGTGGTGAAAGTGATGTCGTTGCATCGTGCCTTTATAAACAGATGATGAAGTTATGCCAAACGACTTTCCACGAGGGATATTGCTGCTTTAAATCCAAAATGGTGGCGCGCTGGTGGATCTTTCACAGTTACCGGCACCTGACCCCTCCCCGCCACCACTTGATTAGCCTAGGCTGAAACTGGTATTCACAAACGCATGGAGCCCCACAAAAGTCAGGATTGAACTCTGTTCCTTTTCCAGCGGATTAAGCACTGTCTGCCATTCGGGATTTGAAATAACTGCTCTTTATTTCTTTGCCCCTCATTCTACTACCAGCCCCAGGGCTCTTCTAGATGTCCCCACCCGAAAAACTGTACCTTGAGCAACAGACCAAGAACACTGCTCAACCGGAGGCCCCAGCCAATGCCATTAACTTAATTCTTCGAACAATGTGCAATGATGAGGGGGCAGGGGTGGGAAATCTCTCCCTCTTATTTTCCCTACCTCAGTGAGAGGCGCAGAAAGCCACCGTGTGAGGAATTTCAAAGGCAAATTCAAATCGGCAGGAGCTCTCAACATGCTACGCTGAACATCCAGATTTTTGGAAAAAAAATTTCCATTGCGGATATCAGTGAACGAGCCAAGTTCAAAATAAGTGATCTCAGCGATGAACCAAAGCAACTTTCAATAATAAACGCCGTTGAACAGGATAATGAGGGGTCTTCTGACACTGTCTGGTTTGCTGCTGAACGACAGAAACCTGGAAGGTCCCAAGTTTGATCCAGGGCCTGTAAAGAGTTGAGCTGACCTCAGCCGCGGTGACTGTAGGGCTCCTACAATTGGCTTCAGTGCCCCTAGACCAAAGAGGGGGAAACTCAGCCAAGGGTCACCACTCCTCATTGCTACTCCGTGACTACTGCCGCAAAGAGCCGATACGTGGATGCAGGGTGATGACAGGATTGGGCGAGGCCAAGATGCCCCCATGGTTGAACAACCTGTCAACGGGTCCAGGGTCACACACGAAGAATGGTCAACTGAATTGGGCAAGGTGGTGGAGTGCTGCCGGTCGATGTTCCATTATAGAAAGAATGGCTTCAGAAGAGGCTTCAGGAGAGGAGAACACTGGAAGGGTAGACCTCATCAAGCCATGGGGAAAGAAAATGATAGATAGCGCTGCCACCAGAGAATGAAAGGAAACCTTTATCATTTAAGAGGGCGTAAAGTCATCCGTGAGGTGTTGAATTGCCCCATTCTGCCTCGTGTTGGCCCGAGGATATCGACTAGAGGGACATGCAATGGCTGAGTAGGCAACGACCTGTCTTTAATCATCGAGAGACTGTAGTAAAGGACGAAAGCTGATAGCCTGGCACACCGTCATGGTTTGGCAGCGGGGCCGGGGGATGGGGGGGGGGTTGGAATCCAGCAGAGAAGACGAGGTCATGTAATAGTGGTTAGTTAATGTCGAGTTCGGGTTTTAATCGTCTGTGGATTGCAGGCAGAGATGATGGAGGGACACAAGGGGCGTCCGAGGCGCTGTGTGTGTGTGTATGTGCGCGCGTGTGCGTGTGCATTAAGCGTTATGCAAGTTGACAGGCCATTCAAAATGCAGCTCCACCTCCAGATAAGGCCAGTGTGGAGCTCTTAGCCCCGGTGCCCTGTGTGTGTCTTGTGCCGAGGGGGTGGAGAAGACTCTATTTGTTGGCTCTCTCTGCCCGAGTCGAATTGCCGGTGTGAAGTCCCACAGCGAGAAACCCACGACACACTGAGCAAATTAGCAGTGAAAATATATTCTGACAAACAGTGCAAATGAAATATTTCATCACCTGCACAAACACTGAGTTTTCTCAAACTTCCTTCCAATCCCCAGCATAGTTAATTGCTTCTGTATTTGGACTGCTGTCAAGTGAGGGCTGCACAAGGACATTTAAATCCCCAGTTTATTGCTCATATGTTTGGGTTGTAGCACAGTTGTACTTGGCAAAAGATGAAATGTTTAGAATTTTAAAACTATTAAAGGCTGTTTGCATGACTTCATCCTCCAAAGTAAATCACTTACCACTGTGAACAGGCTCCATCCTGGTCTGAATGTATCAGGTATGTGTGTGCATGTGTATGTTGGAAAAGGCTGTGAGCGCCTCATTGAGGTTAGGACATACCCTTCGACTGTAACTCAAGCAGATGGCTGAACCCAGTTTACTAGTGTCTGCACATATTCGATCAATGGCAAACCCATATTTTAGCTTTAAGTGATCGATTTAAATGGCTCACTCACAATTATGTTCCTGTGCCAGCTTTCTAAGAGGCACTGGCTTTCCAGTTCGCCGTGTGAAAATCCTCCTCTATTCATTCCTTAAATAAGACCGTGCAAATATCTGGCTTCAGCTTACGTTTTTCAATCTCCGTGTTTGTTCAGATATGGAGGAAGAATCTGAAATTGACTCTGGTCCTAGTAAAGTTCCATCATTTCCAAAGATATTAGGAAGTTGTGATTGCTTGCACACACGTGTCTCTGGAATAAGCATGACTTATTTCGACATGGAGATTTACACCATTGTGTTTGAGTGTGCCTGTTTGTGAATGTGTGTGTTTGTACATGCAAACGGTTATGCATATTGTAGAATCATAGAATGGTTACAGCACAGAAGGAGGCCATTCGGCCCGTCGAGCCCGTGCCGGCTCTCTGCAAGAGCACTTCAGCTAGTCCCACTCCCCCGCCCTTTCCCCGTAGCCCTGCAAATATTTTTCCCTCAGGTACTTATCCAACTCCCTTTTGAAAGCCACGATTGAGCCTGCCTCCACCACCCTTTCAGGCAGTGCATTCCAGATCCTAACCACTCGCTGCGTAAAAAAGTTTTTCCTCATGTCGCCTTTGGTTCTTTTGCAAATCACCTTAAATCTGTGAGAGGGGAGAGAAGAAGAGAGGGGGGGAGGAAGAAGAGAGGGGGGGGAGGAAGAAGAGAGGGGGGAAGAAGAAGAGAGGGGGAAGAAGAAGAGAGGGGGGGAAGAAGAGAGGGGGGAGAAGAAGAGAGGGGGGAGGAGAAGAGAGGGGGGGAGAAGAAGAGGGGGGAGAAGAAGAGAGGGGGGAGAAGAAGAGAGGGGGGAGAAGAAGAGAGGGGGGGGAAGAAGAGAGGGGGGGAAGAAGAGAGGGGGGGAAGAAGAGAGGGGGGGAAGAAGAGAGGGGGGGAAGAAGAGAGGGGGGGAAGAAGAGAGGGGGGGAAGAAGAGATGGGGGAAGAAGAGAGGGGGGGAAGAAGAGAGGGGGGGAAGAAGAGAGGGGGGGAAGAAGAGAGGGGGGGAAGGAAGAGAGGGGGGGAAGAAGAGAGGGGGGGAAGAAGAGAGGGGGGAAGAGAAGAAGAAGAGAGGGGGGAAGAGAAGAAGAAGAGAAGGGGGAGAAGAAGAAGAGATGGGGGGAGAAGAAGAGGAGAAGGGGGGAGAAGAGGGGGGGGAGAAGAGAGGGGGGAGAAGAGAGGGGGAAGAAGCGAGGGGGGAGAAGCGAGGGGGGAGAAGCGAGGGGGAAGAAGCGAGGGGGGAAGAAGCGAGGGGGAAGAAGCGAGGGGGGAAGAAGCGAGGGGGGAAGAAGCGAGGGGGGAAGAAGTGAGGGGGGAAGAAGCGAGGGGGGAAGAAGCGAGGGGGGAAGAAGCGAGGGGGGAAGAAGCGAGGGGGGAAGAAGCGAGGGGGGAAGAAGCGAGGGGGGAAGAAGCGAGGGGGGAAGAAGCGAGGGGGGAAGAAGCGAGGGGGGAAGAAGAGGGGGGAGAAGCGAGGGGGGAGAAGCGAGGGGGGAAGAAGAGAGGGGGGAAGAAGAGGGGGGAGAAGCGAGGGGGGAGAAGCGAGGGGGGAGAAGCGAGGGGGGAAGAAGCGAGGGGGGAAGAAGAGAGGGGGGAGACGAGGGGAGGGGGGAGACGAGGGGAGGGGGGAGACGAGGGGAGGGGGGAGACGAGGGGAGGGGGGAGACGAGGGGAGGGGGGGAGACGAGGGGAGGGGGGAGACGAGGGGAGGGGGAGACGAGGGGAGGGGGGAGACGAGGGGAGGGGGGGAGACGAGGGGAAGGGGGAGACGAGGGGAAGGGAGGGGTGGGGGGAGACGAGGGGTGGGGGGAGACGAGGGGAGGGGGGGGGAGACGAGGGGAGGGGGGAGACGAGGGGAGGGGGGAGGAGAGGGGGGGTGGGAGGGGAGCCAGGAATTGAAGGAACATACTGTGCTAAGGTAAGAGGCAGGAAAGATAAAATGTTGCAAATGGGGATGGCAAAATCATACAGCATGAAAAATGGGAGCGGGTGTTATAGTTTGAAATTGCTGAACTCAATGTTGAGTCCAGAAGGCTGTAAAGTGCCGAATCGAAAGATGAGGTGCTGTTCCTCGAGCTTACGTTGAGCTTTATTGAAACAATGTAAGAAGCCAAGGACAGAGAGATCAGAGTGGGAGTGAAGCGGAGAATTAAAGTGACAGGCGACCGGAAGCTCAGGGGTCACCCTTACGGACTGAACGGAGGTGTTCCGCAAAGCGGTCACCCAATCTGCGTTTGGTCTCCCCAATGTAGAGGAGACCACATCGTGAGCAGCGAATACAGTATACTAAATTGCAAGAAGTACAAGTAAATCGCTGTTTCACCTGGAAGGAGTGTTTGGGGCCCTGGACAGTGGGAAGGGAGGAGGTAAAAGGGCAGGTGTTGCATCTCCTGCACTTGCACGGGAAGGTGCCGGGTGAAGCGGAAGGGCTGATTGAGGAGGGGACCAGGGTGTCGCGGAAGGAGCGGTCCCTTCGGAATGCTGAAAGGGGAGGTGAGGGGAAGATGTGTTTGGTGGTGGGATCACGTTGGAGGTGGCGAAAATGGCGGAGGATGATCCGTTGAATGTGAAGGCTGGTGGGGTGAAAGGTGAGGACAAGGGGAACCCTATCGTGGTTCTGGGAGGGAGGGGAAGAGGTGAGAGCAGAAGTGTGGGAAATGGAACGGACACGGTCAAGGGCCGTGTCAACCACAGTAGAGGGGAATCCTCGGTTGAGGAAAAAGGAAGACATGTCGGAAGCACTGGTATGGAAGGTGGCATCGTCAGAACAGACGTGGCGGAGACTGGAGAAACTGGGAGAATGGAATAGAGTCCTTACAGGAAGATGGGTGGGAGGAAGTGTAGTCCAGGTAGCTGTGGGAGTCAGTGGGCTTGTAGTGGATGTTTGTAGCTGACTTGCATTTATATAGCGCCTTTCATGACCTCAGGACGTCCCAAAGCACTTTACAGCCAATTAAGTACTTTTTGAAGTGTAGTCACTGTTGTAATGTAGGAAATGCGACAGCCAATTTGCACACAGCAAGCTCCCACAAGCAACAATGTGATAATGACCAGATAATCTGTTATTGTTATGTTGATTGAGCGATAAATATTGGCCAGAACACCGGGGATAACTCCCCTGCTCTACTTTGAAAAAGTGCCATGGGATCTTTTACGTCCACCTGCAAGAGCAGGCGGGTCCTCGATTTAACGTCTCATCCGAAAGACAGCACCTCCGACAGTGCAGCGCTTCCTCAGCCTAGATTTTTGTGGTGCAAATGGGCGTGTATTCAATATACCTATCACACTACAGCAAAACCTTATTCCACTTTACTGGAGCTCACTTAATGTCCCTTAGAGATTGCCAATTTTCTATTAGTCACCTTGTTTTGTCATCTTAAGCTGGTTAGCATTCAAGGCTTTTAAACACCTAGCCCGTGTCGTATATTGACAGTGTGCCCGATTATAAAATGATTTTCCGATGCTGACGCAACATCCTCCTGTATTCCTGTCAATCCTTTATTATTACCCAGTCGCAGAATAAGCCATCTTAAATATAGAAAATGACGTACCTACATTTTGTTTGGCAATCAAAGTAGTCAGAGTTATATTACAAATTATAAGACAAATCTGAATGCGGATTCGAATTGGATCAGTGGGTAAATGGGCCGAATGATGTGGGACTGAGCCACACAGATCAGGAAAATCCCCAGTCTCTGCTGATCTCAGCCAAGGCAACATTTGGGGCCTCAGGGTGTCTGGGCTGGAGAGGAGGAAAGGAAGGCAGGGTTCTTGCTTCTGATCACTGCCCAGGGACCAGCCCCTGGGCACCGCAGGTAATGTTGGGGACAACACAGCTGGACTTGGCTCTAAATGCCCAACATGATCAGATAACCTCCCGACACACACCGTCTAGACTGACATGTGAAGAGCAGCCACTTGGTGAGGTGCCTGTGGAATCCAAACCTGGCATAAGCCATTGTTTTCCACAGACAACAGCAACAACAACTTGCACTTATGTAGCATCTTTAACATCGTCCCAAGGTGCTTCACAGGAGCGTTATCAAACAAAATTTGACACCGAGCCACATAAAGAGATATTAGGACAGGTGACCAAAAACTTAGTCAAAGAGGTAGGTTTTAAGTAACGACATGAAGGAGGAGTGAGAGGTGGAGAGGTTTAGGGAGGGATTTCCAGAGCTTCGGGCCTAGGCAGCTGAAAGCACGGCCGCCAGTGGTGGAATGAAGAAAATCGGGGATGTGCAAGAGACCGGAATTGGAGGAGCGCAGAAATCTTGGGAGAGTCGTAGAGCTGGAGTAGGATACAGAGAAAGGGAGGAGTGAGGCCACGGAGGGATTTGAGGAACACTTGGAAAAATAAAGTACAGGCATCAGAATTATAACCTGAAACAGCACTAGTATTAAAAATACACTGTAAAGATCACAAACTATGCCAGCTGCACACATAGCCCACTGGTGGCATTTCAATATCCCTCACCAGACTGTCATGCTTTGGAGGCAAAAATCATCCTCAGTGCCCTCGAATGGCACATGCAGGACTGTATTCCAAATAGATCTTACATCCTGGAAACTGGCCTTTCGGCCCAACCATTCCATGTTGGTGTATATCCTCCATGTAGTCCGAATCCCATGTGCCTGCTCAGTTCAAATATCTAAGGAATTTCTGCCTTTGACTGATTGACGCCATTGAACTACTGTCCCTCATCAGCACTCGCATGTCTGGACAGCAAAGGGAAAAGAGCATTGTCTGGGTTTCCTGGCAACATTCAATTTTTTGCCCCAATTAGTCCATTCTTCGAATGCAATAAAGTATGGAACAGCTCCCCCGGTGGCCTGGTGAGTAAATGCACCTCCCAGTGCAGTACCAAGCCATACCAAGGATGACAGGTGCCATGGTGATCGACCCCAGTCAGGAGGCAATGTTTTCTGGAGGGGAGGGAAGAAAACTGAACATAGGAATGTTAAAAATTGGGTGGGACGGGACAAAGGAGAAAGCATGGCAACACGGTGGCATAGTGGTTAGCACTGGTGCCTCACAGCGCCAGGGACCCGGGTTCAAATCTGACCTCGGGTGACTGTCTGTGTGGAGTTTGCACATTCTCCCCATGTCTGCGTGGGTTTCCTCCGGGTGCTCCGGTTTCCTCCCACAGTCCAAAAATGTGCGGGTTAGGTTGATTTGGCTATGATAAATTGACCCTTAGTGTTAGGGGGGGATTAAATATGTGGGGTTATGGGGATAGGATGGGATATGTTAGGGGGAATTAAATACGTGGGGTTACGGGGGTAGGGTGGGATATGTGTACTGTGGGGATTAAAAGCAGGGACAGGGTACTGGATTTGGATGATCAGCCATGATCGTATTGAATGGTGGAGCAGGCTCGACGGGCCGAATGGCCTACTCCTGCTCCTAGATTCTATGTTTCTATGAACATGAAAAGACCATTCATCCAACCAGATTGCTTTGTTTCACTGCTGTCCACTTCTGTGATCGATTCCTGCGTAAATATGAATAGATCTGGAATTCATCCCATCAAAGAATTTAAGATTAAAATTCCGCGGAGGTTCTCCCGGTTTCCCGCCATAGCTTTGGCAGGAAACCAGTGGAACCATGCACCCCCCCCCCCCCCGCCCACCCCAGCGAAACAGTACAAGTGGCCATTTTTAGCCACCTACCCATTTCCCTGGGTGGTCCACCGGTCTCCCGAAGTTATGACAGGAAACCAGGAGAAATCCCATGGAATTTCAAGGCCCAAACCTTTACAGAAGACCCAAGCCGTTTCGATTTATGGGGCACTGGCACCAGTACTGGGGAAAGAGGGAGTTGTTCCATTGGGACGGGCTTCACTTGAACCGTGCTGGGACCAGTGTCCTGGCAAATCGAATAACTAGGACTGTAGATAGGGCTTTAAACAAAATAGTGGGGGAGGGTTCAGGTGAGGGGAAAATTAGAAAGTTAAAGAGAAAGGACAAGGCAATAGTGCAGGGTAGCGATAGGAGTAATGATAACCAGAGTGCGACAGGAAGGGAAAAAGTATACAAGCATAAGAGTGCACCAGCAAATAGGGTCAGAGTAGGGAAAAATGGTAAAAAGACAAAATTGAAGGCTCTTTTTCTGAATGCACGCAGCATTCATAACAAGTTAGATGAGTTGACAGCAGAAATAGAAATAAATGTGTATGATCTGATAGCCATTCCATAGTCGTGGTTGCAAGGTGACCAAGGCTGGGAACTGAATATTCAGGGGTATTTGACATTCAGAAGGATAGGTAGAAAGGAAAAGGAGGTGGGGTAGCTCTGTTAATAAAGGATGAGATCAGTGCAGTAGTGAGAAAAGATCTTGGCTCGGAAGATCAAGATGTAGAATCAGTTTGGGTGGAGATAAGAAATAATAAGGGAAAGAAGTCACTGGTGGGAGTAGTCTATAGGCCCCCTAACAGTAGCTACACTGTAGGACAGAGTATAAATCAAGAAATAATGGGAGCTTGTAAGAAAGGTACTGCAATAATCGTGGGCGATTTTAATCTTCATATAGATTGGACAAATCAAATTGACAAAGGTAGCCTTGAGGACAAGTTCAGAGAGTATTCAGGACAGTTTCTTAAACAATACGTTGTGGAACCAACCAGGGAGCAGGCTACCTTAGATCTGGTAATGTGTAATGAGACAGGATTAATTAATGATCTCATAGTAAAGGATCCTCTAGGGAAGAGTGATCATAACATCTGAGAAACTTGGGTCTGAAACTAGTGTCTTAAACTTAAATAAAGGCAATTACAAGGGTATGAAGACAGAGTTGGCTAAAGTGGACTGAGAAAGTAGATTAAAAGGTAAGACGGTAGATAAGCACTGGCAGACTTTTAAGGATATATTTCGTAAGTCTAAAGAAAGATATATTCCAGTGAGAAAGAAAGACTCTACGAGAAGGATGAACCATCCATGGCTAACTAAGGAAGTTAAGGAGGGTATCAAATTGAAAAAAAAGGCATACAATGTTGCGAAGATTAGTGGTAGGCCAGAAGATTGGGAAATTTTTAGAAACTTGCAAAGGAGGACTAAAAAAAAAATAAAGAGGGCAAAAATTGATTGAGAGTAAACTAGCAAGAAATATAAAAACAGACAGTAAGAGCTTCTACAAGTATATAAAAAGGAAGAGAGTAGCTAAAGTAAATGTTGGTCCCTTAGAGGATGAGACTAGGGAATTAATAATGGGAAACAAAGAAATGGCAGAGACTTTGAGCAAATATTTTGTATCTGTCTTCACGGTAGAAGACATTAAAAGCATCCCAATAATAGTGGAAATTCAAGGGGCAAAAGGGAGGGAGGAACGTAAAACAATCACTAGCACTAGAGAAAAAGTACTAGGCAAACGAATGGTACGAAAGGCTGACAAGTCCCCTGGACTTGATGGCCTGCATCATAGGGTCTTAAAAGTGGCTGCAGAGATAGTGGATGCATTGGCTGTAATTTTCCAAAATTCCCTAGATTCTGGAAAGGTCCCAGCGGATTGGAAAACCGCAAATGTAACGCACCTATTCAAGAAAGGAGATAGACAGAAAGCAGGAAACTATAGGCCAGTTAGCCTAACATCTGTCATTCGGAAAATGCTGGAATCCATTATTAAGGAAGTAGTAGCAGGACATTTAGAAAATCATAATACAATCAAGCAGAGTCAACATGGTTTTATGAAAGGGAAATCGTGTTTGACAAATTTATTGGAGTTAGTTCTTTGAGGATGTAAGGGGCAGGGTGGATAAAGGGGAACCAGTAGATGTAGTGTATTTGGATTTCCAAAAGGCATTCGATAAGGTGCCACATAAAAGGTTACTGCACAAGATAAGAGCTCATGGTGTTGGGAGTAATATATTAGCATGGATAGAGGATTAGCTAACTAACAGAAAACAAAGAGTTGGGATAAAAGGGTCATTTTCAGGTTGGCAAACTGTAACTAGTGGGGTGCCACAGGGATCAGTGCTGGGGCCTCAACTATTTACAATCTATATTAATGACTTGGATGAAGAGACCGAATGTAATGTAGCCAAAATTTGCTGATGATACAAAGATAGCTGGAAAAGCAAGTTGTGAGGAGGACACAAAGAGTCTGCAAAGGGATATAGATAGGTTAAGTGAGTGGGCAAAAATTTGGCAGATGGAGTATAATGTGGGAAAATGTGAGGTTATCCACTTTGGTAGGAAGAATAAAAAAGCAAAATATTATTTAAATGGAGACTACAGAATGCTGCGGTACAGAGGGATCTGGGTAACTGAAACACAAAAAGTTAGCATGCAGGTACAGCAAGTAATTAGGAAGGCAAATGGAATGTTGGCCTTTATTGCAAGGGGGATGGAGTATAAAAGTAGGGAAGTCTTGCTACAACTATACAGAGCATTGGTGAGACCACACCTAGAGTACTGCGTACAGTTTTGATCTCCTTATTTAAGGAGGGATATATACTTGCATTGGAGGCAGTTCAGAGAAGGTTCACTAGGTTGATTCCTGGGATGAAGGGGTTGTCTTATGAGGAAAGGTTGAGCAGGTGATCTTATTGAAACATATGAGATTCTGAGGGGGCTCGACAGGGTAGATGCAGGGAGGATGTTTCCCTTATGGGGGAATCTGGAACTAGGGGGCATAGTCTCAGAATAAGGGGTCGCCCATTTAAGACGGAGATGAGGAGGAATTTCTTCTCTCAGAGGGCTGTGAATCTTTGGAATTCTCTACCCCAGAGCTGTGGCAGCTGAGTCATTGAATATATTCAAGGCTGGAGTAGACAGATTTTTGAACTACAGGGGAGTCAAGGGTTATGGGGAGCGGGTGGGAAAGTAGAGTTGAGGCCAAGATCAGATCAGCCATGATCTTATTGAATGGCGGAGCAGGCTCGAGGGGCCGAATGGCCTACTCCTGCTCCCATTTCTTATGTTCTTAAGCCAGATGTGACACACCCCAACTGTCCTCCAGGAAAGAAGAGAGAAAGTAGGGAAAGTTCTGGTTAATATTTGCAGGAGCTTTGAAAAAGGAGAAGAACTGGTGCCAGAGATCTGGAGTGCCACGTTTTCAACCTCCAGCAGCCCCCTGACCGTATCAAATATGGTAACAGCAAAGTAAACTTTCCCCATGATATTAAAATAAAAGCAAAATACTGCGGATGCTGGAAATCTGAAATAGAAACAGAAAATGCTGGAAATACTCAGCAGATCAGGCACCATCGATGGAGAGAGAGAGACACAGAGTTAACGTTTCAGGTCGATGACCTTTCATCAGAATGTCATCGATGAAAGGTCACCAACCTGAAATGTCAACTCTGTTTCTCTCTTACAGATGCTGCCTCACCTGCTGAGTGTTTCCAATATTTTATGTTTCTATTCCCCCCAGACATGCTTGCTGTGAATCAGTAGTTTTTCAAACCTTAATCTACATTGGATATCATTTCAAGTAGAAAAAAAAGCAGTTACTGCCCCCAACTGCACAAATATGCCTGACCCAGGCAGCTAACAAGTAGGCTCTGACAGGAATCGGCTCAGTGGGCCTGGCCTCGATTTGTTTCAGAGCCGATTTGATTAGCGTCAGCCGTGGCACAGTTGGTAGCACCCTCGCCTCTGAGTCAGAAGGTCATGGGTTCAAGTCCCACTTCAGAGACCCGAGCACAAAATCTAGGCTGACAATCCAGTGCAGCGCTGAGGGAGTGCTGCACTGTCGGAGGTGCCGTCTTTCAGATGAGACGCTAAACCGAGTCTCAGTCTGCCCTCTCAAGTGGACGTAAAAGAACCCATGGCACTATTTTGAAGAGCAGGGGAGTTCTGGCCAATATTTATCCCTCAACTGACATCACTAAAACAGATTATCTGGTCATTATCACATTGCTGTTTGTGGGAGCTTGCTGTGTGCAAATTGGCTGCTGCGTTTCCTACATTACAACAGTGACTACACTTCAAAAGTACTTAAATGGTTCTAAAGGGCTTTGAGACATCCTGAGGTCATGAAAGGCGCTGTATAAATGCAAGTTCTCGCTTTTCCTGATCATGGTGCTGAGGAGCTAAAGGCAGTCGAGGTGTTTTTTTTGTTTCGAACTGAGCACCAAGCTGAGAATATTATGGATTGTTTGTAAAGAGTTAACAACCATCAAATCATTTCCTCTTTCTTAGTAGAGGCAAGACAAAAGGGGGGGGGCCGCAAAAAAAAAAACTTCAGTTCGCCAGTTGTCCAGGCTGACCCGACACTTGTGTGCTTTGACCGGCTATTCACGATCTGAGCACTTTGAGTGCAAAGACTCAGCGTTTCTGAACATGAATGTGCTCATCCTGCTTGATCACTTAATCAGCACCATGGCCAGCTCCAGTGACTCAATCAAAAGTTAGTAAATAAAATCAGCTGGCTCTCTGCCTCCAAAATCCACCAAAATGCCAAAAAGTCTCAAATGATTTTGGCAGTTGCAGTTAGCTAGATAGTGCGGCTTTCAGCAGAGAAAGAAAAGAAAAGACTCGCATTTATATAGCGCCTTTCACGATCACCGGACGTCCCAAAGCACTTTACAGCCAAGGAAGTACTTTTGAAGTGTAGTTACTGTTGTAATGTAGGAAACGCGGCAGCCAATCTGCGCACAGCAAGGTCCCATAAACAGCAATGAGATAATGACCAGATAATCTGTTTTTGTTATGTTGATTGAAAGACAGAGAAGCAGGGTTACCTTCTGGACCGTGTTGCACTGTCGGAGGTGCCATCTTTTGGACAAGATGTTAAACCGAAGCCCTGTCTGCCCTCTTAGGTGGTACTATTCTGATGAAGAGCAGGGGAGTTCACCCCGGTGACCTGGCAAATATTTATCCCGCAACTAACACTACTAAAACTGATTATCGGGTCATTATCACATTGCTGATTGTGGGAACTTGCTGTGTGCAAACTGGCTGCCGCATTTCATATATATATAGGCACGAGCAACAGCTTAGCCTGTATGCCAAATAGTGATGTTCTCGGAAGCTATGTTAAGCTGTCAGCTACTACACTGTAGCACCTGGCTACATCCATTGTCTGCGTTTCAAATCTGTCTAAATTAACCAATGCCCTTCAAAAGTTCACCGTACTTAGTTCATATCCCTTTGCCTAGCAGGGAGTGCTAATCTCTATTTACCTCCCCTTGGTTCTTTAGATCATCAAACAGAAGTCCACGGCTATATGGTTAAAACAAGGAGGCCAATATTTACAAAATCTTCTTCTTAGGCAGTCCCTCGGAACCGAGGATGACTTGTTTCCACATTAAAAATGAGTTCACAGGTGACTGATGAGTCCAATGCGGGACCTACAGTCTCTGTCACAGGTGGGGCAGACGGTGGTTGAAGGGGTGGGTGGGTGGGGTGCTTGGGTTGGCGTGCGCTCCTTACGCTCGGCTTCCGCTTGCTCCCGGCGAAGAGACTCGAGGTGTTCGATGCCTTCCCGGATGCTTCTCCTCCACTTTGTGCGGTCTTGGGCCAGGGATTCCCAAGTGTCAGTGTACTTTTTCAAGGAGGCTTTGAGGGTGTCCTTGAAGCATTTCCTCTGCCCACCTGGGGCTCTCTTGCCGTGTCGGAGTAAATGGGAGTTATTTACAAAATAATCCTTGCTGTCTCACTGCTTTCAGTTCGACATATTATAGGCACATTCAATTGCTTCATTCCAGTGAGTTATTATTACAATGAGTTATAATTCCAGCCATTTTGTGCATCGCAACATGCAATGAGAATAGTGACCAATTTATCTGTTATTATTGGTTAATGGAGGAATAGAGGTCATGACACCAGGGGAACTTCTTGCTCTTCTTCAGAAAGTACCATGGGATCTTTAACATTAACATAAATCACTGGAACAGGCGCCTGAAAGGTGGCACTCCAACAATGCGATGCTCCATCAGTAATGTACTGAATTTTGGACTCAAGGCCTGCAGTAGGGCTTGAACCCACAAGCTTCGGTGTCGAACAAAGTAAAAGCTGAATTATGTTTCTGTCTGACTCAAGAACTCAATTTGGTAGCATGTTCCCATATCACAGAGAGGGAGGGCATTTAACCGACCTTCGCTCACCGTCTTCGAAGAAAAACCTGCAATGGCCGCATAACGATGTCCAATTGCCTCTTGAATACCTCGGAGATTTTCGCCTTCACGACCCTACCTGGAAGTCTGTTTCAAGTGTTCATTGCCCTTTTTCTGAAGGTACTCTTCCCAACGTGAAACCTAAATTTGATTTTTTTTATCAGTTTGAATCTCACCCCTTCGACCTACTGTTGTGGTTTACTTGGAAGTAATGGTTAGTGGTTATGTTACTGGACTAGTCATACAGAGGCTTGGACTAATGATCCAAAGACGTGAGTTCAAATCCCACCACGGCAGCTGGGGAATTTAAATTCAGTTAATTAAATAAAGCTGGAATAAAAAAAAAAACAGCATCAGTAATGGTGACCATGAAACTATCGGATTGCCATAAAAATCCATCTGGTTCACTCATGTCCTTTAGGGAAGGAAATCTGCCGTCCTTACCCGGTCTAGCTTATATGTGACTCCAGACCCACAGCAATATGCTTGACTATTAACTGCCCTCTGCGGTTCAAGGCGGCGGCTGACTACCACCTCCTCAAGTGCAATTAGGGATGGGCAATAAATGCCTTGCCAACGACGCCCGCATCCCATGAACGCATAAAAAGAAATGCCCCAATTTCTATTTTCTATCCCCCTTAATAGTCTCATACTACTACAGGATATCCTCTTACTTGCCTTCTTTCAAAGCTAAAATGCCCATCCACCATGCTCAAATATCAAAGATTATTGGTGTGACACTCCACCACAAACAATGTCCATGTCTAGTCACTGCCTCAATGTTCAACGCTGCTTTCAATCAATTTCTTCTGTCTCTTTGTCGAAGTCTGTTTCCAAGTCTTTGAAAATTCCTCCCCGATACATGGGTGGGAGCGAAATGGTCAGAGATGTTTCTACTGTACAAGACAGTTAAGATTCTGTTTGCACCAGCAAGTTTAAGATGTTCCCAAAGGTTGGATTTACTTGCACACAATACACTCCTAGACAGCACACAGTAAAAAGCTGATCATCTGCTAGGTGATCCTTCCGTCACCCTCTACCCTCTGACCTTTCACATCTCTCCATGGTTTATTAATATTATTGATGTATTTTCTACTATGAGCCTTTCACTCTTATCCCTCTGAAGTTCCAAATAGGCAATTTTTCACTCACCTCTTCATCCCTGAATTGAATTGAAGACTCATTGCACTGGATCAAACTCAAACTAATTTTTTTCCCCCCACAGGATTTCAAAACTGTGGAGCTTCTTACTTCCCTTGGTATCATCTTCTTCCTCCTACAGACAGACTTTAAAAACCCCAGACTCTGAGTCGATCCTTGAATGATCCTATCCTCTTCAGCCTTGGTAATGTACTGCACAATGGATACAGCTCTTCACTTTGATTTCTCAATATAAAAAAGTGTGTGTGTAAGCGCACAAAGCATGGTAAATAAGGTTGGTGGGCTGCAGGCGCAAATAGCCACATGAGAATATGATGTTGTGGCGTTAACGGAGACCTGGCTCAAAAAAGGATAGGAATTGGGTACTAAATATTCCTGGATATAAGGTGTTCAGAAAAGATAGGGAAGGGAAAAAAGGAAGTGAGGTGGCAGTATTGATTAAGGAGAATATTGCAGTGCTGGAGAGAGAGGATGTCCTGGAGGGGTCAAGGACAGAAACTATTTGGTTCGAATTAAGAAACAATAGAGGTGCCTTTACACTACTAGGTGTATTCTATAGGCCACCTACTAGTGGGAGGGATATAGAGGAGCAAATTTACAGGGAAATTAAAGAGATGTGCAAGAACTATAGAGTAGTGATAATGGGGAACTTCAACTATCCTAATATAGACTGGGATAGTAATAGTGTAAAGGGCAGAGAGTGGGAAGAGTTTCTGAAGTGTGTTCAGGAGAACTTTCTTAAATCAGTACGTTTCCGGCCCAAAGAGAAGGAGGTATTGCTGGATCTGGTTCTGGGGAATGAGGTGGGTCAAGTAGAGCAAGTATCAGTAGGGGAACATTTAGGGAACAGTGATCATAAGGTTTAGATTAGCTAGAAAAAGGACAGTGAGCAATCTAGAGTAAAAATACTTAATTGGAGGAAGGCCAATTTCAGTGGGTTGAGAATGGATCTGGCAAATTGGAATCAATGATTGGCAGGCAAAACTGTAATTGAACAATGGGCTGTCTTTAAAGAAGAGATGGTTCGGGTACAGTCAAGGTGCATTCCTACAGGGGGGAAAGGTAGGACAACCAAAGTCAGAGCTCCCTGGATGACGAAAGAGTTAGAGAGTAAGATGAAGCAGAAAAAGGGGCGTATGACAGATGTCAGGTTGAGATAACAAGTGAGACCAGGCTGAATATACAAAGTTCAGACGGAATGTGAAAAAGGAAATAAGAGGGGCAAAGAAAGAGCATGAGAACAGATTTTCAGCTAGCATAAAAGGGAATCCAAAAGTCTTCTATAGGCACATAAATAATAAACGTGTAGTAAGAGGAGGGGTGGGGCCGATTAGGGACCAAACTGGAGACCTACACATGGAGGCAGAGGGCATAGCCGAGTACTTTGCATCTGCCATTACTAAGGAAGAAGATGCTGCCAAAGTCATAGTGAAAGAGGAGGTAGTCAAGATACTGGATGGGATAAAAATTGATAAAGAGGAGGTACTAGAAAGGCTAGCTGTACTTAAAGTAGATAAGTCACCAGGACCGGATGGGTTGCATCCTAGGATGCTGAGGGAAGTAAAAATGGAAATTGCGGAGATACTGGCCATAATCTTCCAATTCTCCTTAGATACTGGGGTGCTGCCAGAGGACCAGAGCTTTGCAAATATTACACCCTTGTTCAAAAAAAGGTGTAAGGATAAACCCAGCAACTACAGGCCAGTCAGTTTAACCTTAGTCGCGGAGAAGCTTTTAGAAATGATAATCCGGGACAAAATTGGACAAGTGTGGATTAATTAAGGAAAGCTAGCACGGATTTGTTAAAGGCAAATCGTGTTTAACTAACTTGATTGAGTTTTTTGATGAGCTAACAGAGAGGGTTGATGAGGGCAATGCAGTTCATGTGGTGTACATGGACTTCCAAAAGGCGTTTGCTAAAGTGTCACATAATAGGCTTGCCAGCAAAGTTGAAACCCATGGAATAAAAGGGACAGTGGCAGCATGGAGACGAAATTGGGACAGTGGCAGCATGGAGACGAAATTGGCTAAGTGACAGGAAACAGAGAGTAGCGGTGAATGGTTGTTTCTTGGACTGGAGGAAGGTATACAGTAGTGTTCCCCAGGGGTCGGTACTAAGCACCACTGTTTTTCTTGATATATATTAATGACTTGGACTTGGGTGTATAGGGCACAATTTCAAAATTTGCAGATGACACAAAACTTGGAAGTATAGTGATCGACTTCAAGAGGACATAGATAGGTTGGGGGAATGGGCGGACACGTGGCAGGTAAAATTTAACACAGAAAAGTGCGAAGTGATACATTTTGGTAGGAAGAATGAGGAGAGGCAATATAAACTAAAGGGTACAATTCCAAAGGAGGTACGTGAACAGAGAGACCTGGGGGTATATGTGCACAAATCGTTGAAGGTGGCAGGCCAGGTTGAGAAAGCGGTTAAACAAGCATACGGGATCCTGGGTTTTATAAAAAGAGGCATAGAGTACAAAAGCAAGGAAGTCATGATGAACCTTTATAAAACACTGGTTCGGCCTCAACTGGAGTATTGTTTCCAATTCTGGGCACCGCACTTTAGGAAGGATGTGAAGACCTTAGAGAGGGTGCAGAAAAGATTTACAAGAATGGTTCCAGAGATGAGGAACTTCAGTTACGTGGATAGACTGGAGAAGCTGGGGTTGTTCTCCTTAGAGCAGAGAAGGTTGAGAGCAGATTTGATAGAGGTGTTCAAAATCATGAGGGGTCTAGACAGAGTAGATCGAGAGAAACTGTTCCCATTGGCAGTAGGGTCGAGAAGCAGAGAACACAGATTTAAGGTGATTGGCAGAAGAACCAAAGGCGACATGAGGAAAAACTTTTTTACGCAGCGAGTGGTTATGATCTGGAATGCACTGCCTGAAAGGCTGGTGGAGGCAGATTCAATCGTGGCTTTCAAAAGGGAATTAGATAAGTACCTGAAGGAAAACAATTTGCAGGGCTACAGGGAAAGGGCGGGGGAGTGGGACTAGCTGAAGTGCTCTTGCAGGCCGAATGGCCTCCTTCTGTGCTGTAACCATTCTATGATTCAACTAGCTTATTTATGGCACCCTCATTATAACCCGACAGCCCTTCGCCAATGTTACAACCCTTATTGTGACATTTTTTAACTTGCCAACCAGGTAATGCGGATCAGCCCCCAGTTATAGAAACCGCCCAATTTTCATTTTAATATGGCCAACCAATCCACAATGGCAGCTTTATATCTGGGTGTGAAGTTGAAAATCTACCCCTCTGTCACTCTAGAGCACTCTAACAAGTGTTACAATCACTTTACCAAGTGAATTTAATACAAACTAATTCAGATGCCACCTCTATGTATCTCACCTACATGCATCCAATTCGGATAGCAATAACCCCAACAAGCACCCGGACTAAAGTTGCTTCTTATAAAGATGTCTCAGCCCAGGTATTTAAAGTTATGAAGGAGTTCGATAGGGGGCGGGGATGTGGAATACATGTTTTCGCTTGTGGGCGAGTCCAGAACAAGGGGGCATAAATATAAGATAGTCACTAACAGATCAAATTAAAAAAATTAGGAGGAATGTCTTTACACCGAGATTGGTGAGAATGTGGAACTCGCTGCCACATAGAGTGGTTGAAGCAGAGAGCATTGATGCATTTAAGGGGAGACTTAATGCAAATATGAGGGAGAAGGGAATAGAGGAATACGGGGGGGGGGGGGGGGGCGGCAGGGCAGGAAGAGGTAATTAAAGTGGGAGGAGGCTCGTGTGGAGTAAAGCCCGGCATTGAACAGTTGTGCCAAACGGCCTGTGTCTGTGGTGTAGATTTAAAAAATAAATTCAAAGTAGGATAGACAAAGACCCTCTGTTTGTGTGTGTCCCCTGTCCCCCAGTTTAATACGATTTCTAAAGTTTATAGAGTATTTATATCTCGAGTACCATAGGTACAACAGGTGTGTAATTAGTTGCTCCCTCTCTCGCACACATACAGCCTCTTTTTAAAAAAATAAATAAAAACATTCAATCAATATCAATGTGACCTGAATAAAGCACGTGACCTTTGTCCTTCAGCTTTTTGTTGAAATAATTTAGTAAAAACAACTAACTGGATTTGGGTGGAGGTCAGAGAGGAACCTTCTACCATTTGGCCAGCTTCAATGCTACTGATGCATCCTGGGAAATTGTGCACACTGCACATGCTCAGACTGCAGGGCCTGCCTTCAGCTCAGTGTCACAGCTCTGGGCAATAATACAAAATCCAAGCCCAGGCCTTCGCAAGAGGCTGAGGCCTGCAAGTAAAGAGACTTGAATGAAGGCATTAAAAGACGCCCCAAAAAAAAAGCAATGGATAAACTTAATTATGTTATTGTGAAATATAATTTACTGATTTTGTGTTGTTTAAAGCCTTATTTTGGACATTAGAAATTTCACAGGAGTGAACAAATGGCAGATGAAATTTCTTGCAAAAAGCATTTTGAGTGATTCAATTGGTTTGCCAACAAACTATGATGGTAAAAATGATTACATGTGGTTTTCCCATACATTTACATGCAAAATCCCATTATAAAAGGTTAGCATAAGAAGTTTCAATTATAAATGTTGGCATAAAAAGTTTGGCAGAAGTTGCATGCCAGATGCAAGATTTTGAATAATATCGAGATATAGACCGACTCCACGAGGTCCTCTGTGAAGCTCCCCTCCCAGCATGGAACCTCACTGGTTGAAAGTGTGGCTCAGCGATACCACAATAACAGGCCAGCACCAATCATGTGACCTGTGCTCCTGTCCAGCGAGCTCCATGCTGGGAATGGAATCTCGCAAAATTACCCCTTGCATATTGACTGCATTCCTCTCTGAGAAGCAACTGTTTATTAATGACCAGTAAGCTGCAGCAGTAATGTCCGAATCACAGCAATAATCACACAATCCTTCACTGTGGTCATTGACTACACAGAATGGGTTGTCATCAGTCTCTGCCATAATACTCATCTGTGCAACTCCCCCTCCACCCCCCGCCCCCCCCAAAATCAGATTCAAATTTAGCCCAAACCGATTGGAGCAAAGTCTCCTCTCTGTTGCTGCAAGAGTTTCCTGTCAAACACTGTCCCAATTTGGGACAGACCACAAGGGTGGCTGGTATGGGAAATGGAAATGTCACACTGGCGTTCTTCTGAAATGGAGGCCAAGTCATATTGTTTAAGCTATTCTCATTTAACCTACGATACACTTGATTTGGAAGTACTTAATGCTGAATATGTGAACACATTGCAATCCCCAACACTGACAATGTTGAAGTGTGATATGCGCTCAATTCAACAAAAACACTTACCAAAACAAAATAAGTGATGCCTACCTTTCTGGAGAGTCTGGGTCGAAACAAGTTTTCCTCACATCTGTAATCGTGGGATCGCAGCAGTCACCATCATCAAAGTCATCCAGGAAATTATTGCATTCCATGTTACAGATCCCATCCCTCCTCTTCCAAACATAGCACCTCCCCAGGAAGCGGCAGTCCCCTCCGTCGTACCCCGTCAAGGGGTGGTCGCACTCGGGGTCGCAGTGGTCATTCCCGATCTTGCTCTTCTCACAGTTGACCAGAATGATTCGGTTCCGAATGGTGGTGTTGAGGACCTCGGTGACGGTGAGTTCCCATGTTATGTTGTACCTGCTGAAGGCCCTGTTCAGCGCCTGGTGCTGAGCTCGATCTGCTGCTTTGTAACCGTGGGGTTTTGCCGCTTGTCGTCATGAACGTTGATCACTCTGTAGCGGATCAGCTTTTCACCCCTCAGTGGCCAGTAACTGTTGTAGTTCTTGATGACGTCAATATTGTCGCAAACCGTCAGTCCACATGGCGTAGGGATGAAAGGAGATGCCAGCTCGGGCTCTGGTAGAAGCACAATGTCCCAGGTAGGATAATGACTGTCCTTATCTGGTATCCATTGCTCTTCCATCTTAGAGAAATCTGCATTGAAGACCAAGAAGGAATCTTCCCTCTGTATGTTTTGACGATAATTCTTCATTAATTCTTCTTGAGACTTTGCAGTTTTCCAGAGGGTGAAGCTGGCCAGGTAACCACGGAAACTGTGCCCAACCTCAGAGCTATCCCCACCAATCAGTAATGTCCGGCAGGAGCTCATAAACGCGCTGTGCAGATCCCCCAACTGTCCGGTGCTGGCCCCAACTCTAGCTCCGTTCACGTACAGCATCATCTGCTGGCCATCATAAGAGGCGGCCACGTAAGTCCAGGCGTTGGCATGGTAACGGTGGTGGGCGAAGACCGTGGTGGCTTTCCTCGCTCGGTCTGTACGGAGGGAGAAGAAGAAACGGGGATCCTTCCTTCCAGTGTATTCTACTGATTGAATGCCAATCATCCAGCCCTTCTCACTGAGTGAATAGGAGCAGTTATCAAAAAGCCCTGCAAGAAAATACAAAAGAAACGATCATTTTACACGCGTTGTGTGCTAGATTAGTAATGGCGGCAAAATATGCGGCCCCTGTCCAATCATCTCTCCTGTGTGGTGTAAATAAAGACAGAACTTGCATTTATATAGCGCCTTTCATTACCACAGAACGTCCCAAAGCGCTTTACAGCCAATGAAGTACTTTTGCAGTGTAGTCACTGTTGTAATGTAGGAAACGCAGCAGACAATTTGCGCACAGCAAGCTCCCACAACAGCAGTGTGATAATGACCAGATAATCTGTTTTTAGAGATGTTGGTCGAGGGATAAATATTGATCAGGACACCGGGAAAACTCCCCTGTTCGTTAAATATTGCCGTGATAAATATTGCCATGATATCTTTTATGTCCACATGAGCAAGTAGACGGGGCCTCGGTTTAACGTCTCTTTCAAAAAAGACGGCACCTCCGACAGTGCAGCGCTCCCTCAGTACTGCACTGCAGCGTCAACCTAGATTTTGTGCTCAAGTCTCTGAGGTGACTTGAACCCACAACCGACTGACTCAGAGGCGAGAGTGCTGCCCACTGAGCCACAGCTGACACACAGTGGACAGTGGTGTAATGCTGGCAACATGTGATTTTTGGGCTAGAACATAAGAAATAGGAGCAGGAGTAGGCCATTCGGCTTAGATGCACAGCAGGACAATAATTCACTCTGTCCTTCCAAAATCAAGTTGCACCTAGTGAGAGCAGTTTGAAGCGTACAACAGTCAGCTAAAAAAAACAGGTGGGTACAGGTGCGGCACTAGTGATGGCAGCAGTTGAAATAATTTGTGATTATTCATTAAAAGCATTCTTCGACACTAAAGAACATTAGTTAAAAGTGTGACAATTCCTCAGTAAACGAGTGCATCAGTACCAATACACTGAACAAGCTTAGTAACAATACCACATCTTGCATTGACAGAGCACCTTCAGTGCAGAGAAATGTCCCAAGGCACTTCACAAAATCGTAATCAGAGGAAAAACAACAGCGCTGAGCCACAGAAGTAGATATTCGGAGGGGTCACCAAAAGCTTGGTCAAAGAGGTGGGTTTTAAGGAAGCTCTTCAAAAGAAGAGGTTGCTACTGTAATGTGATGTTCAGACCACACGTGGAGTGCTGTTGCCATTCTCGTCACCTTAGCTGAGGAAGTATATTATTGCTCTTCAGAGGGTACAGAGAGGGGCAAGCAAAATGATTTAAAGTATCAGGAATTGAAGTTATGAGTCAAGGTCAAGGAAGTTGCCCTTGCTCTTGTTGGAACAGAGGAGGCTTTGAGGTAACCTATTTGATGCCTTGTAGGTAATGAAGTTAATTAAGAACTTTGATCCAAATTGTTCGCTGTGGTGATGGGTTCGAATAGCAGGGGGCATGAGGTAAAAATGAGGGGGTTAGGAGTAAGGAGCGAAATGGGGCAGGGCTTTTCCACCCAAAGTGTGATAGAGTTGTGGAATAAATTAACAGGGAAACCCATTGACCCAGATAGTGCGAATGGATTCAAGAGATAATTGTTTTTGGAGAAAAAGGATTGAGGAATGTGCAAAGGTGTGGAGCACTGAAATCCGGGAAAAAGGCCTGTTTGGGTCTATTGACGGTTTCCATTTCCTACAAGTTCTTAATGGGCAGATATTCTTTTACCAAGATTGAAAACGACTGAGATGTAAATATGCCACTATTCAATGAAATTCTCCAAAGTATCCAGTGTGATGATGGTTACCAAGAAAGCTATTCAAATGAGTCAGTTTAGCTCGATTGGTACCACTCAACTCTTGAGTCAGAAGATTGTGGGTTTAAAGCCCATTCCCAGGTCTGAGCAGAGAGAATCAAAGCTGACTTTGCAGTACAGTACCGAGGGAGCTCTGTATTGTTGTGCTTTGAGGGCGGTCCTTCGGTGGAGACTTTAAACTGAGGGGTTCAGTGATGTTAAAGATCCCATGGCACTCTTTGAAGAGCAGGGAGTTCACCTAGTGTCCTGGCCAACATTTCTCCTTCAACCAAAACAGATTAACAGGTCATTTATTTCATTGCTGTTTGTGGAACCTTTTTAAGAGCTGAATAACTTTTGCATTTGCCAACATGAACAGTCACGGTCGCTGTGTGACGCACTTGGGGCCGTTTTGATGCGATAAGGTGCATCATAAATTCAAGACACGTTTACTTATTCAAAATATCGCAAACGCATTTGATTACAAGTTACTTTACCCCTGGATACCTTATTGAAAGGCTGCATTTGGTATGGAACTTCAGTTAGACGGAGAGACGAGAGAAGCTGGGGTTGTTTTCCTTAGAGCAGAGAAGGCAAAGGGGAGATTTAATAGAGGTGTTCAAAATCATGAAAGGTTTTGATAGAGTAAATAAGGAGAAACTGTTTCCACTGGCAGAAGCGTCGGTAACCAGAGGACACGGATTTAAGGGAATTGGCAATAGAACTAGAGGCGACACGAGGAAAACATTTTCTTACTCAGCGAGTTGTTATGATGTGGAATGCACTGCTTGAAAGGGCAGTGGAAGCAGACTCAATAGTAACTTTCAAAAGGGAATTGGATAAATACTTGAGGGGGGGGAAATTTGCAGGGCTATGGGGAAAGAGCAGGGGAGTGGGACTAATTGGAGAGCTCTTTCAAAGAGCCGGCACAGCCACGATGGGCTGAATGGCCTCCTTCTCTGCTGTATCCCTACTGCCAACAGGCCATTGAGCTACAGGGGTGGGTTCAGAGAAGGATGATTCCTGTACTCCGAATGCTCAGATACGAGGAGAACCTCACGGTGCTGAACTACGCTGTAGAGAGTGTGATTCAGAGCCTGTAGCCGGGACATCCTCAGATGTTTTACTGGTGCTCAGCTGTGCATTAAACTGACAGCAAAGTGGAATTGGTTAAAGAGCAATCCCAAGTGGCACCAGATAACATCCCTGCTGCTGCTTCCCTTCCAGTTGCCTGGATACACAGCTGAGCTCCCCCCCACCACCCACCCCCTCCTCAACATAATCAGCCGACGGTCACATGTCCTGGGAACAACCTTTTGCTTTTTGTACACAAATGGTGATCCAAGCTTAAAATCCCGACTCCACATTAGGTACACACACGGCAGTGTTTCTCCCCGCCTTCCGCCCTCCCTCTCTTGAAGCTGGCGATTCCTTGCTGGGCTACGGGTCTGCGGCTGGTGCGAACTTCGGAACGGCGAACGTCAGTAGGCGATTCCACCGTGGAGCCCATCAAAGCCAAGTCCGATCACATCACCCGACATTCACACTGGGCGCCAAGGGTCACTGGAAATGGTCAGTGAGCATCAGATACCGCAACCCCCCCCCTCCCCACGCCAGCTGACATCAATGGCAGCAAAAATAGGGCGGTTTCTATCATGGGCAGCCAAACCGTGATATCAGTTTTAGCCCCAGGGGCAAGTAGCAAAACTCCCCGAGTGTGTTTGATTTAATGGAAGGCATCAACCTCACTGTAACCTCATCCTGTAACGTTGTATTTAGGTCCTTAACAGTTGGTTTTGTTTTCATATTGAAAGTATCTATAATCCCTGCAGAAGAAGTTACTTTTGGTTTACGTTCGGCTCCAAAATGCTCGAAAAATGCACCAAAAGCCTAATTTCCTCTGGGTCAGGGTGCGTGCCCCGGATCCTCCTGGAAAATGAACCGAGTGACCTCAGCACTCACCTGGCCCCTTCAGGGATTTCTAACTTGATTACCGCCACAAACTGTACCCAAGGGTTTCTCCCCCCCCCACCCCTGCAATAAAAGTGATCGAATAATCGGGGTGATTCGACACTCCCAGTGGAGAAGCCACACGAGGGGAGCACAGGTCAGAGATTGGGCCATTGTAGCACCAATTTTCACATCAGTCAGTGCAGCTCCCTGGCAGTAGCGTAGGATTGCAGAATTACCTTAAGTTAGAGTGGCTCCATTCACACTGAACACTGAGTCCGACACCTCGCCTTTGTGCTTTAAAAAGTCTAAGTCGGGGTTAGGATTGTGTGCTTCACCCATCAACCATTTTGAGGCTGTAAATTGTGTACTTTGAACATGTTGCTCATCCTTTGTTGGTTTCCTAGATTGGCACGTACATCTACAGGCTTACACCAGACCCGGATACCTCACGACTCTGGGATAGTCGACCACTTTCAAACTGTGATCTGAACCCAAGTGCTTTACTGAAAGCCCCAGGTAGAAGCTCGAGTTAGTGAGTCTAATCTCCTGTAAGAATTCCCACACAGCACTCCAGTCATGAATAATGTGACCAAGATTCATCAGACAGCAAACGTGGCCTGGCTCAGTGGGGGCATTCCCACCTCGGGGTCAGAAGGTCGTGGGTTCAAGTCCCACTCCTGAGACTTGAGCACAAAATCCAGACACTTCTGTGCAGTACTGATGGAGCGCTGCTTTGTCAGAGGTGCCGTCTTTCGGATGAGACCTTAAACCGAGACCCCGTCTGCCCAGTCAGGTGATGTAAAAGATCCCATTTTGAGGAAAAGCAGGGGAGTTATCCCCAGTGTCCTGGCCCATATTTATCCCTCAACCAACATCACTAAAACAGATTATCTGGTCATTGTCACATTGCTGTCTGTGGGACCTTTGCTGTGAGTAAATTGGCTGCAGAGTTTCCTACATTACAACAATGACTACACTTCAAGAGTACTTCATTGGCTGTGAAGCAATTTGGGATGTCCAGAAGATGTGAAAGGCGCTATAGAAATTCAGGTTCTTTCTTTTACACCCTCTTGCTCCTCAGTGTGTTGAAATCGGGACTCGTCTTCCTGCCTCTAAAGCTAATTTTACACTGGCCTTGGAGGAGTTGGCGCCACCAGTTCCCTACACGCAGATCGCACACAGCCAACGCTAACCCCAGTGTGAAGCTGTCAGATCCACTAAATCCACCTGCCTTGAAAACCCAAATTTAAAAACAAACAGATTCGTTGCCCAACCTCAGATCTGTGGTCCTCAGCCATCCCTTCTCCTGGCTGGCTTTTAAAACCCAACCTTGGCATCACCTCACCGCCAACTCTTGATTGGCCTCGTCCTCCCCCCCCCCCCCACCCACCCCCCTGCTCTTTTCAAATCCTGTGCTTTCCTGCACTACGTGCATTGGCCCTTCATCCACGTTACGCAATTATAAAAACAGTGGCGATTTCCTCAGTTTGGCCCTCCAGGCAGGGTTTCCCTTTAAGCAGGAGAGCCTTACTTTCCCAGGGATACCAGCGGAAATAATAAAAACCGAGTGAGTCATAACGATCTCTGTCTCTGAATGGAGATCTCACCTGGGACGTGCATTAAACAGGTTTCTCTCCACAGGTACAGTCAAAGCTGGCAATTCTAGGTCCTTAGTGTAAGCACTTCAAGATCTGGTTGTCTGTGGTTAATTATCCAAACATAACAAACCATTCCCAAGTAAGGCCTCCCTG